>OMKN01069628.1:0-35653 GCA_900302345.1 Melanonus zugmayeri
ATAAACATGTGCAATACAAATGTATATATATACACACGTAAATCTATATTTATTCTAAATATAGTTACGTGCTCATACCCGTTTCATAGCCTCTAATTGGCTCTTAACCTTTCACAGCCTACATCATTTATAGTTCTTAATAGTGTAAATAGTGTTAATATCTTGTCTTTTGTGCACCAACCTGAACAAGTCACTTTCCTTGTATGTGTAAATAGACTTGGAAAAAATTAATTCTGATTCAACATATTAGTCAAACAAGATAATTGTAAACTGAAACAAACATGACACTCAAGAGTACCTGTTGTCTTGCCATAGACGCAGGAATAGTAATGACCTGCAGGGCATTCCTAATGCAAGGGGAGTACTTGTACTGGCCGCCTCTGGACATACCAGGAATGTCACTCCGGCCTCCCATTGTCTGGGTTCCAATATTAGCTTAGAAACACGTGACGTTAGGGTTAGTACCATATCTGACTATTTTTCTTTACAAAAGCAATTGGCACACAGTGAGAGTAAAGAACGTACTCGTCTTTTGGTACTTCATGTTAGGAACTTGGGTGGAGGCCTGCCTGACCGTTGCAATAGGTGTGGATGAACGTCTGGGAATGGCAGCTCCAAGCTGGGGTGAGTAAGGACCTGGAGGGCACAATGAGCATTTGTATTTTATTCAGGACAGCCCAGGCTAGGATCACCGCTCCTGCATATAAACCATAATATAATGTGGAAGATGAGGTACAGGATGGAGCAAAGCTTAGAATCGAACCATTCAGAGTGATGTGAAAAGGTCATCGCAACACAATGACATCTTATGACGCAATGTGAACACAGGAACATCTCTTCATCACCTTGAGCTCTTGGTGGCTGTGTTGTCCAGCGAGGTACGGCTCTAATCCCACTGACAGCACTGGGGTTGTAGAAAGAGCGACTAGGAGGCTGCGAGTAAAATAGAAAGTATATCACTTAATATTTACACGTTGTCAATTAAACTTACATCGACAACAAACTTTGACAATGGATCCGTTAACATCTGTGTCGTCCTACCTGTGGCACAGTAGAGACATAGTACCCGGTCTGCTGGTACGAGTCGACGATGGGGCTGGGCACGGACCTGACGGTGGAAAGTCTCTGCAGGTACTTGTTGGTGAGGATAGCTTTGCGCTCCTCCTTGCGTTGCGCCAGGGCGACGTACAGCGGCTTGGTGGCCACGATGCGCCCGTTCATCTCCGTTACCGCTTTAGTCGCCTCTTCGGGTGATGAGAAACACACAAAGCCAAAGCCCTTGCTCTGGCTTCCATCCGTCATAACCTACAAAAAGGAAAGGAAGAGCATCATTGGTTAAAACGTTTTTGAAAGGGTTGAAACTATAATGCCTTGTATGAGTCTAGTTAATTTAGGAATGAGGTGGTTTCATAAAGAAATACAATTTGATAAAGACAACATTTAGTGATTATAGAAACATTTAGGCTTGTGACCCATAACAAACTAGATGCAATAAAGAAATGTAGTGAGCACACCCTAGGGAAGCTGCTAATGAGGTTGTACCTTTGCACTGGTAATAGTCCCATAAGGGGAAAACTCCTTTCTGAGTCTCTCATCATTAATAGTGTCGTCCAGGTTCTTCACGTACAAGTTCACTCCCTGCAACCAGAGGGTAGAAAAACATTATCGTAACGAGACATGTC
Organism: Melanonus zugmayeri; assembly: GCA_900302345.1. Classification (NCBI taxonomy): domain Eukaryota; kingdom Metazoa; phylum Chordata; class Actinopteri; order Gadiformes; family Melanonidae; genus Melanonus; species Melanonus zugmayeri. The sequence goes on from OMKN01069628.1 coordinate 1,683, forward strand.
CAAATGTGCACTTTCTGAAGAAAATGCGCGTGGGTTGCATGAGCCAACTCGTATGCACGATTTTCCGTGAGCATGCTAACATGCTAATGCTAGCAAGGCTAATTAGGCAAACGTCAATTTTCAAGTCCCTGGGCCACTTAGAAGCAGACTTGTGATTGATTGCATGATGTTGGCTAATTTGCATATATTTATTTGCTCATAACTCGGCCATTTTTAACTCAACGAAAAAAATGAAATATAACTTGTGGTCGGGCACATGTAAGGCGCATGTATCATTTGGGTTCATGGTTTAGGCCGTTTAGGTTTGACTGCCAATTATAGCGCCCCCTGTGGTCAAACTTTTTGGAGACCTGCTTACTTCCGGTTTCCATATATGTGCCAAATGTCCCAGATGTTCACATTTGGAGTTGTTGTTTTGGCCCGATTCATTTTCCATAATAAATATTCATATTGAAAAAATGAATATTACAAAAAGTATACAATAGTTTTACTATAAAATAGTGCACGGCACTGATAAATGCCCCATTTCCTTTGGCATTGGTTTCGTGTCGATACCTCAAAAACTATAGGAGATGGTTAGGGAAAATAAGGCGGAAAATTAAGAAAAATAAAACAGAATAGTGTGGCTTGCTTTGCAACCACATTTAACAAGACATCGGGAAATACAAACAGGAGCACTCACTTTAGCTCAACTTCAATAGAACATCAGTTGCTTTAAAACATGCTCACTTTAAAACTTAATTGGAGGCACTACACTGAATACAGTCTGCTGTCTGTATAAACAGATACTATCCATTATGTACTTTGCTGAAGCAAAAGATCCATCATGCTTTGTTAAGAGTTATGAGCATCGAGGCCCCTTGCTTCTTTTTAACACTCCATGTTAAACAGAAAACCTTACGAGATATGAAATGAACATCTGACATTTCAAACAGCTCTGTAGTGTACCTGATAGCGCTGAATGCGGTCCTGTTTAATCTGGTCAAACTTGCGCTTGAGCTCTCCCTGTCGCTCGGTCCTCTTCTGCGCTCGACCAACGTAAAGGACTTTCCCATTCAGCTCTTTTCCATTCATCTCCTCAACTGCCTGAGGGACACCACACAGAACACAAGGAAATATGGAGTTTAGAATAGACATCTAGACATAAAGGCGGGGTTCATTTGTGATTAGATCAAGAAACACTTTGCAGCAACCACTACTATAGACACTTCAGGGTTTTTCCTGGCTCAAAATAAGGCTTAAGTGGTAACTTTGCGTTGACAGCGGTCTGGCTTTACCGCTACCGTCAACTCGATGCGTCGTCTCCGTACATTTTAAGTTCAGCTAATTTAATGTAAGTTACTTACTTAAGCAATCTTTTGGTGGCCAATTCATTAGTTTATTTTGTTGTTGTGGTGGCGGTTACTCTATTCTGGTTTTGTCATTTTTTTTATGGGTTTTGACAATGAATGTTATTTTATGACCTTTGCAGTGATGCAGTATTACGTGCCTAATTAACCAGGCTATTCTTGTATGATCACTCGGCTCGCCCTTAGAGGGGCCGCCTAAGCCTTTTCAATGTAGGAAAAACCCTGCACGTGTTGCATGCCACTTTAAATGAGTCTGAGGACTCTCGTACATTAACTGGAGTGCAGACACCCAACCTTTTGAGCATCCATGTGGTTTCCATAGTTGACAAAGCCAAATCCCCGGGAACGGCCCCTCTCATCCTTCATCACCCTCACACTGAGGGTCTTACCTGAGAGTCAAAGAATACAACTGTCCCGTTAACTCAAACCCAAGCACAATCTAGAAGTGTTGCCTTGACTGCGATGCCATGATTCAAGCCTGTACGCCTAAGATAAAGAAAAGGAATTACCAAACTTGGAGAAAAGTTCCTTGAGTTTTTCATCAGTGTATTCTTCCCCAAAGTTTTTGATGTAGACATTGGTGAACTTCATGGCTTTGGCCCCAAACTCACTCTCCCTTTCCTTGCGGGACTTAAAGTGACCAACAAATCTATGAATAAAATTAATCACAAAGTTGCAAAAATAACAGGACAGAAAGACGGCGTTAAACAGATGTAGAAAATCAGGTTGATCGGATTATGCATACTTTCTAGATACTATATTGCATCATATTAGGTCAAACATATAAATAAACTCACCATCACAAACAGGGTGAAAACAGCAATGATGGTGAAAACAATGAGGCTCACACACATATCGTATATTCTACTAATTCACTGACCTACTCAGGGATAACTGACATTTTTCCCCCAGGAAATGGCCCTTTCGCTTGAACATGTCCAACTCACTCCCTGCCTCTTCACTGAGCAAAAAACAAGTAAACAAGTAATTTACAAAAAAGGCTGTTCCAACAAAGTCAAAGTTAATTAGCCTAACTGGTCTCAACAGCTACTACTTGCATACAGTGTTTCCTTTTATTAACACAATTTGGTATCAACTCACACTTTGCGATCATTCAACAGCATCCCATTCATGGTTTCTATGGCGCGGTTTGCCGCCTCTTGTGTCTCAAAGTGGACAAAGCCGTAGCCTTTGGAGCCTTTCTCATCACAAACAACCTGGGAAGAAAACGCTTAATGTAAAATACATCTAGTAAGTAAATCATTGTAACCAATGTTGTAATCATCTAGTTTAAGCCCTTTTATATTAGTGTATGGATGCAGCTAATACCATATATGTGATGACTTAAATAAATGTATATGAACTAAACCACATTTTAATAGTGAATTTTTATTTCCCAAGAACAAAAATATATCGACATAAAGCAGTGAACACATGAGCATTGCCAGTGTCGCCAATGTTTTCCTATGGAGTTGAGCAGTGAAGCCTAACCTTGCCGCTGCCCTGGGTGTAGCAGACAGCTTGGATTTTCTACCTTGATGCTGTGCTCAAAGTTCAAACAATTTCAACCTCTTAAAGAGTGTCTAATCAGATTACAGCTTTCTTTGACGTTCAAAAAACCGACAATCTCATTTTTACAAAATAATTTACAGCAGTGGGTTTACTTCAATCCATTTCTAATGGAATACAAAACACTACTGATCAGCAGTAGGAATATGAATTCCCTCGCTAACTTACACATTTAAAATATTAAATTCAGTACTCCACAGAAGCACCTTTGGCAGCAATTCTAGCTTTGTGTCTTCTTGGGCAAGTCTCTTTTTGCACACCATGGTTTGGACAGTTTTTCCCCACATTCTTCCTGGTATTCCTCTCAAGCTCAGATTGAATGGGGAGTGTATCTCCCTGTTCTTTATAGAGATGTTCTTTACGACTAATTTCCCTGATGGTTAACCGTTTTGTGAACGACTAGTGAATGCCTAGAAATCTGTACAAATGGAGGACATTACAATCTAAAAAGCCAAACATGGTAGGAAAAAAAATAGTGTGTATTATAAGAGCCATTTTAAATGCTTAATCGATATAATATATATATATATATATATATATATACACACATATATATATTAATATTTTTATACATTTTGCGACATGCATCACTGCAGTAGTCTGTGCTCCTGTAGCAAATGTGTTCCGCATCGCACCGGTTTAATTGTTGTTGGGTGGGATGGCAAAATAGTTGGAGCAGGAATTGTCTAGCTTTGGAAATTTCAATCTAAATAATCATCCAAAATAAATTAACAATTTTATTAACAATGAACGTGGTTCTTTCGATTTAGCGATCAGCTTACTGATTTCTGTTGGAAAGTGAGCCGCCGTTTACCCCTAAACACAACCCTACTAGAAGTTTACAAACACCCGCCGAGCCTACATGAGCTTGTACTCCAAAAGCTATTCATGGTAAAATATATACAGCTAATTGTTTTGCTAAATTTGCACCAAAATGTTTTGATAATTGTGAAAGTCCTATTGGAAAAACCCTGCCATTGCATTCCCATTGAATATTTTCACACATAGATTTGCAATTTTTCAGATGGTGAGATAACAGGGACTTTCTCCTCTATAAACCACAATCAAGGCGTCGTTTACAAATAAACTGGTTGGCTAATAAAGACTACTTTGAAAAAATGTTGAGGGTCCCCAGAACTCAGGGTCTTTGATTGGATGAGAGCTCCCAGAATAGTATAACGGGTAAATTGTACCTCAAAACAATAAATGACAACCTTACTGACTCACCATATACATTTGCAGTGGGTTGTATACATGTGGACAAAACCATTATAATTGTTTAATTTAATTGTACAAAATGTACGATTAAAAATAAGTGGGCATAATCCACTTACCTTGCAGGACAAAATATTCCCAAAGGCTGAGAATGTATCGTACAGGGCCTTGTTGTCGATGGAATCATCCATGTTTTTGATGAACACATTTCCCACACCCGATTTCCTCAGTCCTGGGTCACGCTGAGACCACATTATTCTGATGGGACGACCTTTGATAACTTCATAGTTCATTGTATCCAAGGCACACTCAGCTAAAAAATAGAATATAGCAGAATGATATCAAACACATTTAGACAAACATTTAGGCTCAATGTGTTAAACCTATTTTCCAATTAAACTTTCACAACAAAATAAAAAAGCTGCTTAAAAATATATGTTAAGCACACTGTCCAGTGTCTACACTAGTTTATAATAGTATGCTGTATGGTAACAATTAAAATAAATGAAGCACTTAGTGACCAACTTACAAACTGGTTATTTATTCAAATGTATTTAAATGTGGATTTTGAATTGAATGTTGTATTGCCATGTCAATTGTGAATGCCATTGTGTAATGTACCATCAGCTGGTTGCTGGAAATTTATGTATGCATATCCTAGAGATCTGCGTGTGATGAGGTCACGGCACACCCGGATCGACATGATTGGCCCTGCAGGTGAGAACTTCTGGTACAGCATTGCCTCTGTAACATCTGGATGTAGGTCCCCTACATACAATGAAGCTAGAGGGTATGCTGGTCCATTAGAGTTCATCTTGGGTTGCAACTAGAAAAGAAAGAAATCATACAAGTCCCATTACCAAATCCATCTGAAATCAGTAGCCTCTTGCACCAGCGCCATTTATTTTTCCATTTGAGTTTTGTAAATGCCGACAATACCCATGCAATGGCTGATTCACACATTAGCATTAAAGCCAGTATCAATTTGTATCAGAGGTAGGGTTAGATTTTATTAATTAAAAAAAACATACTTAACTTCATTGCAAATTACTGATTAGATCTCCCTTGACATCCCAACATTTGGAAATCTGCCTATATTTACCTTCTGTTCAAAAGGAATGAGTCTGATGCAATAACCATTTGTCAATCATAAAACTATATTTTAACTAACCATTAACCATATCCAGCTCTATGTCTACACTTTTACATTATAAACAAAGGAACACAGGATAGTAGGTTAGTGTTATTGCAAGTATATCATGTATGTAGTGCATGTATGTTTAATATGGTGAATGTTTTAAATAATGGGAGTTCATGTTACTGCAGGTTTTTCCACCACAATTGAGCACCAAATGAATATCGGCCACATATATGGCTGTAGGTAATAGGTAAAGTGTGAGTGTATATATATATATATATATATATATATACATATATATACATACACACACACACACACGTGTGTGTGTGTGTTGTGTTTTAAAACAAAACAAACACCGCTCGACCCGTTTAATCCTGATTTTTGCACATGGCAAAAAAAAAATATCGTAATGCTATAAATTAAGAAAATAAGATTTTGGTTGTCCTAAAGTAAACAATTATATAAAATAAAAACGTGTCCGTGTGGGGAAAGGTTTAGCTAGCCGAGCGTTAAGCTAGCGACCTCCGCTCCGAAGCTAACGCACTTCGCTCGGTAAAAAAATAAAACACGGAGCTGACACGGGAAACAGTCAAGCGTTAGGTTTAAGCTACGTGTACATGTTATTTTAATTAACAGAGTAAAGGTAACCCCACACAATCTTAACGGGACGGAAGACTCGTTCACTCGACGAGAAGCTACCGAAATTAACATTTTCTCTTACTGTTAAATGGCGCGGCGATCTACGGGTCGGTTTGTACAGTATGGCTTCAGTGTCTCGCCTTCGCGAATTAAACGGGTTGTTTACTTTTAATTACACCGCGGAACACCTGCGAGTAGTCCGCGGCCCGCTGCTGCGGTGGGAGTTATTGAACTTCATCTGCAACGTGGCGCGCTCAACTGATTAAACTCCGCGAGAGAAGATAGTTCTGAGTCCTGTGCGCCCCAAGGCGCTGCTTCTCTTACTTTTCGCACTGTGGAGAAAAATCGGAATTCATTTTGTTAATGATGGAGTGAATTTTAAGATTTTATTTTAATGTAGGCCTATTTATTTCTAAAATAAATATTACAATTATTTGGAACAATCAATTTATGTAAATAATAAAAAGCAAAGCAACATTTCACTGTTGCTCCAAATGCAATTAGCTACTTTGGGGAAAGAAAGACATTTTGCTTTTTATCTTAAACGAAACTTTTATTTCACTGAATGGTCTTTGACACTTTCCTATTTCTTACACGTATAGTGAAACTAGAATGATTTTAAAGATACATACACAAATCTAGAATTACACCAACCATTGTTTATCTCCATTTCATCATTGCTTTAGAGCTATTCTAAGTTTTCACAACCACGTGTGTGCACTGGGTAATAGACTGTTACAGAAGCAATTTTAACCAGAAGACTTTAAAAACAAAGCAAATTGAGATAGCCGATATACAGACAGACTTTGTTCCACATTCACTAACTGCATTTTTATCAAGCAGAGATAAGATCAGTTTACTTTGTTTTTTCAATAACTTCAAATTCATTGGAACATCGTCAGCGCAGACAAACCATCAGCTATATGTGGAATGGCGTCTTCAACTACAGTATGTGGAATGTAGTGGTGACAAATGGTATTGTGACACTGGGCTTCTTCCATTGGAAAGGGCTTCTCCAATTTTTAATCTTCAAAATAAAATTCAGAGATAACTGTTTATACTACTGGAACACAGGTGCTACACCCCAACCCAACACACATGCACACAAAAGAGGCTGCAAGATAAATCCAGGCACCAAACTTTGGAGAAAATAACTGTTTAAAGAGGAATATTTTGCAAGCAGGGTTGATACAGTGTGATAAAGACAATTTCAATCAACATCAATAAAAGGTTATTCAAGGCTTACATACACATGATAGTCTAACTTGGAAAATACATGGAACCACATTGAAGCACAGATTTTTTTTCTTGCACTGATTTCAAGCAGCACCTGAATAGTGAGTAAAACTATGACAATCCACACTTTCAAAATAATTAAAAATAGCACTGCCTTTCAAAAAGCCTAATAAAGTGGAATGTCTTATGTTAAGGAAATCTTACACGACAGTCTAAAAGGGTCCCTTAATCAAACTTTAAATTTGTGAATATAATCAAAGAATATCAACAAGATGCCAGTGTCACAATACAGCCTCTCTCCTTTCTGTATGAGCTCACAGCAGAATTGCAGTTAGTAAAATACAGGATTGTACAGTGTCCCATTTTTTTTTTTTTTTAAATTAACAATTTAGTCTGTGAAGCATTGAATATATAGCATCACAGTGTTTGGTGAAAAATCAACTGTCAGTTTAGTAGCCATACCAGAAAACCTGTAAATTCCATGATAAATCACACAAAGAGTATGTAACAAAAAAGGATGAAAAATGCACAACAAACTAGCTTGGGCAAATGAATTAAGGAAGGATGATTAGAATTCTCCCCCTCCCCCGATACACATACATCATTCACAACCATTCACACCATGTTCCTCTCAAAATCACATAGAACCTTGCAAATGCATCCACACAAAGCAAAAAAAAAAGAAAAAAAAAGAAAAATACTGCAACATGGACCTGTCACCTCTCAGTGAACTGAGAGGGGTAAACTAGTTGGTCAGGAGCAATTCAGTCTGCTTGAGCAATTCAGTCTGCTTGTCATACAGAAGGGGAAGGGTTTGATGGAGTGGAGGGGGATGTATATAAGCTGTCTGTGTTTAAGATAAAGAGTGTAGGTGGATTAACAGTGCAATTTCATTAGTTTTCCCCTTCTCCGGTCTCTCCCTCATCTCCCTGGCTTTCTGATGTCCACAGCTGTAGAAAAAAAGGACATTGTGCATCAATACACTCGTGAATGTAGCATCAAGGAGTGGCACATCATGGACAATATAACAAAATATGAAGATTGTTCAACTCACAGTCAAGTTGTCCCTTAGTAGTTGCATGATCAGGGTGCTGTCTTTGTAGGAATCTTCATTCAAAGTGTCAAGTTCAGCAATGGCTTCGTCAAATGCCTGAAAATAGAATAAATCAAAACAGGTGTTGAAATATATATGCAAGCGGTGACAATGTTACACAAATGTGTATAGGCACAATCAATGTACATAGGTTGGTGTGTCCACCATTGTTTGAAACCACCATTTTTTTATATCACATTTCAGTCTTGAATTTTAACATCAAACAGTATTATGTGTAATATTTCCTAGAATAGCTAAAGAAATGTCATAATTTAGCATTTATATATCGAAAGATTTGCAATCTAAAATCTGTTCTACCAACATTATTATTAAAAGATAATGTTTATACCGCCTTTGCCAGGGAACAGGCCTTGTCCGGGCTGTTGAGGATTTCATAGAAGAAGACTGAGAAGTTGAGGGCCAGACCCAGCCTAATGGGATGTGTTGGCTGCATCTCTTTCTTGCTGATGTCAAAAGCATTCTGATAGGCATCGTGAGACTGATCCACTGTTTCTTTAGGGGGAAATAATATATAAAATCGTCAGGCTAAATTCACTGGTCATCATTTATGTTTAAGTATACATTTTTAAAAACATACCTTTCTTGGAATCACCGGATGCTACCTCAGAAAGATATCGGAAATAATCCCCTTTCATTTTCAGATAGAACACCTTGCTTTCAGCCGCAGTTGTATTTTCAATCAGATACTTGTCCAGGAGTGCCTAGAAACAAAAAGGGCACGGCCTTAGAGTAAAACAATACATTCTGCATCTCTTTTTGCAGATTTATTATTAAATAAATATTTATTAATAAATATATATTTTTTAAATACATCGATATTGCAATTCACATCACTTACTAGCACTTCGTTACAGATGGACTGCAGCTCGGTCTCGATCTCCGCCCGGTACGCCCGTGCCATCTGCTGCTTCTTCTCGTTGCCCTCGGTCTTCTGCTCGATGCTGGAGATGACGCGCCAGGAGGAGCGGCGGGCCCCGACCACGTTCTTATAGGCGACGGACAGCAAGTTGCGCTCCTCGTTGGAGAGCTCCACACCCTGCTCCGTGACCGACTTCATGGCCGCGGCCATATCATCGTAGCGCTCGGCCTGCTCCGCAAGCTTGGCCTGCTGTACCAGGTCGTTCTTGTCCATTGTCTTATATAGTCTGGGTGGGGACACACAAAAAAAACAGAACAAAAACACAACAATAGTGGTGTCAATCAATACAAAAAAAATGTACTTGTATATTTAAAATACCGATAATTAAAAAAAAAAAACACGTATAGACAAAACGGGGTGACGGAAATAAACGCGTATGGTAAAATAGGATTTGTACCCTTGTTAGACGAAAACACAATTTCATAATTAACTCCCAACATTCACGTAACCTAGTAGTAGTAGTAGTAAGTAGCAGTAGTAGTAAGTAGTAGTAGTATTAAGTAGTACGCCAGCCAGCCGCTTCCTCGTGTTCTTTTATTAAGAATTAAGAAATAAAATATGAAGAGCAGCTAGACATTTGCATCTCTAATCTGCTCCGTTTAGGCCTAATTGATTCGTTTATTTCACTCGCTAAAAAATACGAGCCGTCAGGTTCTAAGGCCCTTCCTATACGGCTAGCAGCCTCAAGCGGCTTGGCTATCCACACTCGATCCGCCAAACATTTCGATTGTTACGCTGAGCCCTTTTTGTGTGGCAGCGTCTCATTTCTAGTCGATTCCTTCGTTTAAAAATAGACATAATCACATCTTAACCACATAAAGAGTCGGGTTGGTTTGAGTGGCGAGTCCGCTAGCCGTCAACCGTCTCGCCTGTCTAGCTAGCTGGCTAGCCTCCGCTACTTAGCTCTAGCTCGCTAGCCGCTACTTAGCCAACAAGGCTAACGGGCCCGAGTTAGCAATGGCTGACCCGACTCCACAATCCCCAAATGTCGGCCCCCCCCATCGAATAAAGATTTACTCATTTTCATCCATCAATAACGAGATGGCTTACTCGTAGATCACGTAAGCCTATCGGGATGTATTACTCTAAATGTCAGCGGTTGTAGGCTAGAGGCTTAACGGGATCCACGAGCAACACACGGAACAAAGTGTCATGGAATCCGACTCCCGAGCGGCTAGCGCGCTAAGCTAAGCGTCTCGTTAGCATAGCTTAGCTTCTACCTCCACATCGTTCCCCCCCGGATAGTTTAGGACGTAAACGGCGGGCATCGGACATTAACATGCATATAACACACAGAGAGAGTATTAAACAGTTCAAAGCATACCACGCTTAATATATTGGCGACTTTTAAATCTTGTTTTTTTCTCTCTCTCTGTGGACGATTGCGCCTCGGTCCTCCGTGCTGCTGCGCGTCTGGTTCTTCAGGGCAGGACCACGTCCGTTCCTCTGACGCTGCTGCTGCTGCTGTTTCCTCCGTACAACCCCACATCTGCATTATGCAACATCAGCCCACAACACACACAATTGGGATTTTTATTCCACATAAACCACCTAAATCCCCCCCCCACCCCCCAAGACGTTCCCAATAGTCCCAATACCAGAGCTTTTTACATTATTGGTCATGTTTAACCAGCCTGATTTGTTTTGTCATGTTTATCAAGTGTCACGGGTGGGCGGGGACAGCATGTCAAATATAAGTATGATGTTTGGTAACAATACTTAACAGTGCTTAAAAAGTACATTTTTGTTTAATATAAAGATGCGCAATTGTGCACACACCGTTATAACCTCAAACACAAGTAACGACAGCATCGTCTGTCAAAAGCAAATATGTCTTGTTTCATAAGAAAACAATCTAGTGCAGTCCTGCTGCCTTCATCTTCTGCTGACTGTGTCACTTAAACATCAACTTTCATCAACCACTAAATCAAAAGGGCAAAACCTTCACAGAAATACATACATATTACAGAATACATATGTTTTACAATTACAATAAGGATGGGTGTGTTTCATCATTGGTCATAACCATTCATACCACCATTATGAATAGTCATAACATTCATCAATCAAGTTACTTTGGAATTGAATTCTCCTCAACAGTTATTTTGGCACACATGCTAGCGGGTAATTATCCCATCCCCTATAGTTGAAAGATTGTGCAGAAATCTCTCTATATTAATAGTGAAAGGAGTGTGACAACATGTTGCCAAGTTGTGCTAGAGGGTGGAGACATAATTTATATGAGACAAAAATGGTTTGGGGAGCTAAAAGAAGAACAGGGACACGTGATTGTGTAATGATAAAATCAAACTCTTGCATACATGATTTTATTAGTAACATAGTAACGTTTATAATCTCGACATACTCTGCAAATGTTTGTTTTGAACAAAAAATAAGAAATAGGAGGGGAGGGAGTGTTGAGTTGAGCATTATATGGGAAGTGAATTGGAGTGGGGAAACAGTTTTGTGGGTGGGATAAGATAGAACGATGACACACAGTTGAGCAGTTGGGGGAAAATTCATGCCAAACGAGGCGGGCCATGTTACTTTTTGTGTATACTGGGCATGAAGAATATTAGACATTTAAACGAGAAGATCGTTATTTGTATGTGCCTAATTACACCCAGTGTACATGTATCATGAATCTGCAGTAAGTTTTATAACAATTCTTCAGAAATGTAATTATTTAATGAACTCTGGAAAAAATGCTTCAAGCCAAAATTCCATTTTTCAAATTCCATTGCATATTTGCTCAATTTCTACTGTTCCTTGCATTCCTAGCTTTTTCCAAGACTTTTAATTCCTATAATGCACACTAGAAAATAACTTTGAGCACGGACACATCATTTGAATTTAAGTAGGCATAGCTGTCAGCTTGCCATCAACCAAGGTTTGCATTAAAATTTGGTTTTTAATTACCTCAATATCTCTCACAATGTATAGAAACTATCCCCTAGTGTACCTGTATAGTCTAAATAGTCTTTATATATGCAAAATACAACTACAATATCAAAGACTAAAGACTAGCACAGCAAATATTGAGTTAAATTTTTTCCTTTTTTACCTAAGAGTCTACTGGCAATATAAACTGCATGGAAAAATTTCCTGATCACAAGTACGCCAGATCACAGCCCAGCAAACAGCTTTTCACAAGCCTTTCTTCATAAGAAATTAAGAGACAATGCACTTCAGGACCTTAATCTGCGCAATTCTTATAATTCCTTTACTGGTGCTATGTTCTCCAGCCAAGGATGGATATATCGAAGCATTGGCACCTAAGGTAACAAAACCCAATAGGGTTCATTAAATACATTAATGTCGGAGTCTCAGATGTTGTAGAATTGCAGAAATAGAATAACACACATTGTATTCCAAGTTTGCCACCCTCAAGATGTGTCATATCTTTGTCTTGCAGACAGACATTGTGACCATTCCTGAGGTCCCTCAAGACGTAGAACCAGATGCTGATGGTAATGTAATTTGCACAGACGAAAAACTGAAAAATCAAGTATAAAGTATAAATGTCGTTCAAATGATATTATCTAATAATGGGTATAATCCAATATGTGTAGCATTGTGCATTATCTTTCAAAATAGACGGTGCTTCAAACTTTTCAATGTTAATAGTTATTTTCAACTAAATCAAAAACTTCAGAGCTGCCCACGTGTCTGCTGTGTGTATGCCTGATTGGATCAGTGTACTGTGAGGAGGTGTTCCCTGAAATATCAGCCGTCCCAGCACTGCCAAGGGAAACAACATACCTTCATGCACGCTACAACAAGATTAAGAAGATAAAAAACAAAGACTTTGAAGATATGGGTAAATAAATTGATTAACTAGTTAATGTTGGTTCTTTATTATTTTTTGCATAGATGACAGATTGGTTCAAATGTTGACTTTTTGGTAAATATCTTGGGCAAACCAAAATTAACAATATGTTTGGGTCTCCTTCTCTCTTTTCAGTCACATTAAAAATAATTTACCTGACTGGAAACATAATCAGCGAGATAGAAGATGGGGCTTTTTCGAAACTTATCAATCTTGAGGAGCTCTATCTGGCTGAGAACAAACTAACTAAACTGCCAATGCTACCTAGCAAACTAACAACATTGAATGCCAATTTCAACCGTCTTAAATCCAAGGGTGTGAAGTCCAATGCTTTCAAGGTAAGATATGATACAACAATGTTAGGAATCACTGTCTAACTTAGTGTACTAAGAATCAAATCAATCAATCAAAAATTAATAAATTAGCAATAAATGAATCCATCTGAAAAGTGAATCAATGTCTTGTGTGCAGAAACTTTCCAAACTGGCTTATCTATACCTTGGAAACAATGAACTGGAAGCAATACCACAACTTCCCGAGTCTCTACAAGTTGTTCACCTCAATGTAAGTTAATCAGGAAAATCATTACTCACATAAACCTATGCTAGGTATTCCTTGGATTAGATCACAATGTTTTAATGGTCTTTGTGACATAGTAAAGATGTTTCTTTTCTCTCCTACTACAGAACAACAATATCAATACAATTACTGATGATACATTTTGCAAAAGCAACACTACATACATTCGAAGCACCATGGAAGAGGTGAGACTGGATGGGAACCCACTTGTCTTGGCTCTACACCCAAACAGCTTCATCTGTCTGCGGAATCTCCCAACTGGACATTAGCACTAAAGTACTTATTACATAACCAAAGCATGATTTGGGGAACTATCTGTACACCCTGAGGTGTAAGTGATCAGCATTAGTGCGTAGAAATAAGTCCCTTGGTGAAATTGAGAGATAAATTCTTCAGTCCTCCAGTTTAAAGGGATTTATTTTCTTGTAACATTGTATAGCCTATAGGTATATGTTAAGCTTCTTTCTATTTCCTCATTCACACTTATATAATTTCATACATTTCTGACGTGGTGAACTAAAAAAAACCTTGTGGAATTTGCAGGCAGAGAAAAAAATGACAAGAAACAACATGTTGAGTGATTTTCTTCTGGTAATAAAAACGACGAGGCTATAAGCCCTATGAATATCCAATGACTTCAATACAATGTGTTGTGTAGCAATAGCTACCGTTGGATGTTCAGATAGCATTGCATGTGCAAGATTGACATCCATCTTTACACAATTGTCTATTAATTTCAGCTTGATGTAAACAAGCATTCAGAGTCCATGGTTTAACCATTTTGTTCCAAAGTCCAACATTTACTTGACTGTCACCAGGCCATCAGCGATCTTCTGCTGGTATGATCTTTCTGACTGTTTCCTTCTGTAGACATCATCTGGCAAAAACAATAGAAGGACGATTATAAGCATTCAATACAATTGGCAAGAAAACATGCATTGCGGATGCATGGTCATACACAACAGTTGGTTTGATATTCTGTCAAGGTAGGCCTAGTTATATCTCATGAGAAAAATCTATAAGGGCTAAGAGGGGCACATAGGGGCACATTCATTAGGCCTACATAACATTTCACTTGCATGCACAAGCATGCCCAATGCCCAAAAGCAGTTTTTTTGCAATGCATTTTGTGCAGGTTAGAAGTTCAGCAACTGAGTGTGTGTTAGGAGTAAGTTACGTTGACGTAGCCTATGTCAAATAAAATGGCGACGATGTAACCTTCTAGATCACGTGTAACGTTAGGTCATTAGAGATTACTAGAGGATCGGGTTAGTTATAAACAACCGTACTTACAGAATGTCTCCCTTCCTATCCTCACATTGATCATGATCCACTCCATCACACCGCCTATGCAGAAGAACACGGGGAGGAACCTGTACGTCCCGAGTCTGCCTTTACCCGGCACAAGACTGAGCATATACGTAATGCTTTTACTCTTTCGAAACATCTTATAAACGTATTATTATTAAACGACAGCAACGTGACATTCATCAACACAAAACGCACTGTGGAATTGGCTAACTTGTTGTGACCGTGGTTGTGACCGTAGAGGTGGTGACGCCAAACGATAAGGGTTGAACGTTTCGTGGACGGGCACTAACTACACGGGCGGAGTTATAGTGCAGCCATTTATCATTCTAGTGTTGGCGCCGGAGACGTCCGCGCGGCAGGTTCAGGCATTGAAAACATTCGCACCAGATTAGATTTTTACCTCATATCCGGATGCTATTCCGCATGGGTGTAAGGGTTAGGTCAGAGGTCAGGTTCTCCACCAAAAACACAGCATTTGAAAAGTAAAATTTCCAGGGATGGATCATTAAATAACTCCAATATAATGATATATTATATATTGGTATGTGAAGTGGTTAGCTGTGGTATAGTTTTAGAATAATGCATATATTCAGAGTATTAAATGAAACATAACTATACATCTCTATAGATTATATACTATATTCATTTGGGGTATTTGCATACGTTTGTATTTGAGCTCACTGGTTCTTTATATTTTTTCTTGCTCTCAAAATCTTAGTTCAATGAAAATATTTTTAGTTGAAAATAATACTACCGTAACTAGGATTATTATAAATTGTTTTATTTTTCTGAAGAGGAAATGCACATAAGCAATGTGAGTTCTACTTTGTAACATAACATGATAGTGCAGATACAACCATAGTGTCATAGAACCATCCACATACAACATGCAACACCTCTAGCAATGTTAAGGGAAACGAGAGTAAAACCAGATAAACCAATTGTTTAATTTCTTCATTGAAACAATATGAAAATGACCTTGAGTCTGCTTATTCATGGCTTTGTAACATGTTTTTTGACTAAATTGGGTGTAAAAAAAACATTAGACACAACAGTAACAGTGACATTCAACTATTCTAAGACATCTTTATTGTCCACAACCCATACCATAACCTTGTCCTTGGTGGTAATTTGCAATAGCCCTAAAAACCATAACATACACATTTCTTTCAATATAAATGATTCATTAGGAATATTTGATTATTTGTATAATGGATTTTTAAGGACATAATCAAAATGCTTTCACTAATATTTCTCCATCTATATTTGTTTATATGCACTTAGTAGTACTGCAATTTATGATCAGTTTCCTCATATTTAGTTTGAATAATTTAACAGAATTTAAGTGTTTTCCATATACTTTACATGTCACGATTGTGTGCCTTACGTATGTACCATATTTTGTCACATACCAAAATGAACGAGACTTATTGATTCATTTGTATTACAATGAACAAACATCCACTCTTGAATGTGCAACAGTTCCGTCGCAGCTCAGTCCTCGACTATGCGTGCCGGCCTACAGAAAGTCCAGTGGTGCTCCACGGTGTTCTCGTTTGCACGCTCGCTCATGTGATGAACCCGCGTGTTGCGGATGGTGAAGCCTTGCTTCATGATGTAGTCCATGAGGTGCACGCGCAGGGACACCTCCTGGTGATAGTCACACGGTCCAAACGTAAAGGACACCTGGCAGTCTCTGGTGTCCATCATGTGTTTGTTCCACTTTGTGAAGTTTTTGCAGATTCCCTCCAATAGAGAATGTACCTTGGTAGTGATGGTGAGCTGCGTGATGATCACAGCCACGGGGTTGGAATACTTGGACAGTTTCCTTGTGCTCGAGAGTTCTACAACCTGCTCAAAGATGTCGGGAGGGTAGAGTGGCTTGGGGTCATGAAGGCACTGGATCAACGGTTCGATCTGGTAGAAGTCGGCCTCTTTCCTTAGCAGGTCTATTTCGGTAAAGTCCATGGGAAGCGTCAGCTCGGACGTTCGAAGAAAGTTCAAGATGTACCGGAATAGTGTTCCGTCGCGATCGATGAAGTAATTCCCTTTTGAATCTCGGGTCGTGGGGAAGTCTCCGCGGAACATGGCACCCAGCATGGAGTCTGAATAGCGCTGCAAGGTTGATAAACTGGTGGTGTAAAGGAGGCCGCCGACATTCAAGGTAACAGGATTGTTCATCTAAACAAAATAAAAGGGAAGAGCAAGACATGTGTCCCATTATAATGGAGAAACAAATGTCAATAGATGCATGATACATTGTAAGGCTTAGCTGTTGTTAAAGCGTACTTAGTAATGGCTGTCAACATATAATTAATTAGTGATATGATCTGCTATTAAACTTACCCTATGGCCCCAGTCTCCATTATCCATTTGTAAACTAAGATACCCACTTCACGGTCAGAACCTGAACAGTAGGGCGATGATGCCGATTACTTGAACGTCACCTGTAAAAAAAACAACAACATGCAAAACATGCAACAACAAAAACAGCTTCCTCATCTAACCTTGTTAACTTAAGAGGGGTCTTTCTTTATTTTGTTTCAGCAAGTGTTAATAACACAAAGTAGGCCTGGATGCGGCGAACCAGCTGCAGAGATGCACCTCTGGATCTGCTGAAGGTGGACATTAGTGGTGTGCATGTCTTTTACATCTAGATAAACAACAACAACAACAACACAACTGTAGTGGTTGCCGTTGAACTACACCCCATTCATAAATAAAACAGCCAAGTAGTTCAACTCGTATTCGCTGGTAAATCGCGTTAAGTCGACGTGGCCGATGCAACACAAGTGCAGCGGTTCAACGCACAGAGCGTTTCAATGCATGAGCTGAATGGAGCTAACGGGCTAGCCTAGCCGTGCAACACACACACCCGTGAATGTGATCGTGAACGTGTATTCACTCGTTCACGAATCTTACACGTGGTGCCGTTTGGTCGTCGACTTAAGAACGCGATTTTAGTTAGAAGAAATGCAGGTTATTGTGCAGTATTATCCGTTCTGGAGCTGATAGTAGTTTGAGCTGGATGGTAGTCGCTAAATACCGTTAGCTCGTGTTAGCCGCTCGCTTGCAAAGTGGACATTATTCATGTAAAATATCGTATTCTAGATCTAAATAAAAGGGAAAAAAGGGGTTTACCAGCACTTTGTCTTCTGGAGGCTATAGCTTATATACACTGATCGGGATGACACACAAGAAGAGGCACAAGGAGGGAGGCAGCTGGGATGTTTGAAGGCTGCGGTAAAAAAAAATAAGTAGTGTGCACCTCGATCATGACGGTCAGAGAGAGAGTGGAATGGTGCAACACACTGCAACCACACACGCACGCACACACACACACACAAGGAGCGTGTTTGTATTTTTATTGGAAATATCAATATTTGTAGTTCAACTGAAACCAGATGCATACACAGGCCTACGGCAAGCAAGGGCTTTAGGTACGCTACGGGCACTCAGTAGGTCCGCAATGAGTAGGCCTAATTTAAATATGGTAAAAAGGGAAGAAAAAAAGCAGAATTGCTATTCAGTTTATATTTTACGAGGACTTCTTGGTGGTGCACTTCGTATTTTGCTTTGAGATGATGAACTCTAATATGAGTTTTGCTGTTCGACGGGGCCTTTCCATGACCACAAAGTGGCCACAGTTCTCCAGCAGGTCCACTCTGCACCCAGGTACATGTTCTGCAATGACTGCAGCGCCAGAGACATCCACCACCTGGCAAAATGGTTTAAGGAAAGATTTTGAATGATCTGCTATTCCAGATCATTGAATGCATTTTAAACTTAGTTTTGCAGCCAAGTAGGCTAAACAACCATACCTGTACCATACCTGGTCTTGTTTGCCCCATATTATTTGTAGAGGTGCAGAAATCAGATGCAAGTGTTCTTGTAAGGCATATCTTGATCTTTCGCTGATGAGTTCCATGAAAACTGAAAGAAATCAAAATACATTAATTTACTTTAGCAAACATCAAGGAAATATGGGTGATGGGCAATAAGCAACTGAACAAGCCACCAACCTTCTTCATAAAATTCATTGTGAGGGAGCCGAACATCTACCAGACCTTGAAGAATCTAAATAATGGATAAAAAATACTTTGTATGAACAAGAACATATGTTTTAGTTGAGGCTACATCTATATGCTCTAAATGTTATTTTACTTCAAGGATAATGCACGTGGAGCTGACCTGCTGAGGGATCTTGAAGCGAACATGGGAACAGAGTTTCAACATGCCCTCCATCTCCTCCGGTGTTGTCGGGATCAGTGGGATGTTTAATGTATACTGGTTGTACTGGAGGTCCTGTAGATGGTTGTCAAATTTGGTCTCAGATAAATGTTTTATACCTGTGGGTTAAAGTTAAAGAAATGTTATATATATTTTTTTTTTTTAAATCCCTGATACTGTAGGCATAACTAACTAATCAGGGACAACAATACATTTGTTTGTTCATTTGTTAACAGATTAATTCGTATCGACTTACCATCTGGACAAATGAGTGTCATGCTACAGATATCTGATGAATAGCAGGCTGCATAAACCCCAGCCACACTACCCCCCATTGAGGTTCCCACCAAATGAAAGGGCTTCCTGTTTAAGCGAATGGCTTCCACAAACTACATAGTGAAGGAAAATGAATTGAGCTGTACAATATCAATCGAAAGGCAGAAAAAACTCCATTGGACATATATTATTATTGAGGTATTTTGAGGCTTGTTTCTTTGGAGAAAAAAATGAATGCCAACTTTTTATTTGAAAGACACAAAATGATGAATGGCACCATATAGTAAAAAGACATACCTGGCGGATCCTTCTGACCTGTCCTTGAATAGAATAATCATCTGTATTGGTTCTCGTTGTCCCCTCATGGCCAGGCATGTCCACACAGAGAATGTGCAGATGTTTGGGTAGATACTAAAGCACAAAGTGGGGGAGGTTACCATTTATAAGGCTGACATATATAGAATAATTCAAACTAATTGTGGGGAAAAGCAAGAAGTAAACTTTTGTTAATGTATTATGGGATGAATGTACAGTTCAGCAGAACAACACAAAACACACATACAGAAACATTGTATTCTGATTCTGTGTTGTATTATTATACTTGTTAAAGGGGAACTTCGTCGATTTTCAACCGGCTTTGTATCATTTCAATGTGGGTAGTATATGCAAATGAACAATGTTTACCATTGTTCATGCTTACCCCAACTCCGTCATCAACTCCGTCAAATGATGGGAGTTGGTATAAGATTTTGTAGCTACGCTGAGCGCTAATGCGGATAAATAGAGATATGGTTGAAAAGTTAGCGTTCCTATTCATGCAACATCAAACACATGCGATGTCACAATGATGGCACATTTGATTGAACTGGTACAACATTCTACTATTTAATGTAATGTTATGTTAATCTACCATTGTGTGTTCATGTTACCTTGACAACAGTGAGCCACGTGTCTTTGTGAGCAGAGAAACTATGCAGCAGAAGGATGGAGGGCCTCATCCCTGGCTTCCCCCTGCAGGAGTAACAGAAGCGGTAGCCGCCACAGTCTGCGTAGCGCACCTGCAAGCCAAGGGTCCTTCTCCAGTACCTGAACAACAGGAGGTCCATCTGTATCGTTCATTGTGTTGCTTTCAAGCATACAATTTACACTCACACATATATATTCATGTGCGCATATTATTTATTGTTTTATTAACATAAAATAAACTAAATGCTAAAGGTTGATCAAATCAATTCAATTCAATAAAATCAGATCCAGTTGGCATCCAGGGAAATCTGGACCCAAGCCCAAATTCGGATTGGGCAGAAATTTGCTCAATACACCATAGTATCATAGTTGAGCAGAGAAAAGCACAACACTAGTATATGTCTTACCAGTGATATACTTTAATGAGTACTGAGGGCCAAAGAAGAAAGGATGCAACAAAAGCCAGAATAGGAATAGCCAGTGTTGCACCGGCAATAACAAACAGATTCACCACATCCAGATCAGCAGCCATAGCGCACCTAACCAAACAAACAAACAAAATACATTTACACACCACAATAAATAATCTAGGTCAACTATTAGGAAATGACAATATCAATATTTGACTGCTACACAATGCCTTAGAATATTTACAGCCATATAACGAACAGAACACAGAAGGACAAGTGTGAGTATTAGTGAACGTATCATCAGTTTTATTGTCATTTATTAATGCAGAGAAATAGCTTTTCACATACCTCAAACTTATATATTTATAAAATGGAAAAGTAACAAAAAACATATATTCAAAATTGCAGTAAAAAAAGTTGTTATAACTTACTCAATCAATTATTTTCCTCTTCATATATCTTCTGTCACGAGCTGGCACATAACTGATGGTCTAACAAAGGCAGAGGTCTGTATTGATTGGTCTAAATGCATGCATATAATTAGATCATTTGCCCCACGATAGCTGATTTTTACAGAAACTGAATAAATAAATAAAACATTTGCACTTATCTTAGCTCTGACTGATGATAAATGTGATAGACATCTGGTCCAAGATGCCCTTGTAGAGGACAACTGGCCCTGGCTGATTCTATGGTCTGGCTGAGTGTATTGATTGATACATTGTGTGAAACCAGGCCACTTTGTTATTCAATTATTTAAAGTGAGCGCGCAGATTACAGATGGCTCAGAGCGAGGTAAACAGAAGCATACAATGATGTTGTCATAAAATCCATCCTATAACATAATCAAATAATGTGTTATCCTCTAAAATTCAACATATCCTACTGTTTGATAAAAGTAAATTTGTGATTTGTGTTTGAGTCGTTGATTTGAAAACACACAAAAACACAAAAAGATAAAAAAGCTAGGAATGGAGTTGCTTATCCATTGTTATGTGTTTAACAATATTTGTGCTGTTTAATGTCAATTTTGAATATTGAGCCACAAAATTAAGCTACGGTGTACCATATTCTGTCTCCCACAGCAGAAAAAGAGTAAGAAGAACACAACATATTTGGTGAAGTTTGGCAGTATTTATGTGTTGCTCAACTTCTTCTCCGCCACCCAATCATTCAAATTCCAGTGAAGGGGGGAAGTTCCACAGATCTGGCAGCAATCAGGATGGGAGGCCTAGAAAGGAGGGAGGGGCTTGTGTATGGTCTGTCCGGTCTGGCTTTTGTCAACATGGTTGAGAAGGAGAACATATCCACACACTGCAGGACCATAGGGGCCCCCAAAGTATATTGGGAAGGTAGTATTTTACAGTTGGCCTTTGTCTACTGCAAATCCAGCAATGCTCCTGGTTGTTTGGAGAACATATGATCCCAAATCAGCAAACCACATTTTTTATTTCTAATGAAAAATTAATTATTTGAAACCACTGTATCCACAAACACTCTGTCACACTGCATTGATCTACCACCGGGTGTCAGGACAGCAACAGACAGTGTCAGGGATGAACAAACGGCCATTTCAGTTGTTTGAACATAGACTCCTGATTCCAATTCTGGTCTGGAATTGGAATCTCTTTAGTCTTTTATTGAATTACATCTCTTTTATCACACATTTTATTTTAGCACAGCATAGGGAAGCAAGTTTGTAATACTCTACTGTCAAACCTGACCTAGATACAAACTGGAGCAGAATAAATGGATAGAGCAAGTTTTACAGCTATGCACTGGTCCGGCTTGTTCCATTTCCTCCCATATAGGACATGAAGAGAGGAGGAGACCTCATCGCATGCATGGCATATCTTCCAGATCACATGTGCCTTTTGTGTTTTGGTCATCACATTTGGTTGTAACCTGAGAGGGGCATGGTTTATAAGTGATGATTGGTTATTGGTCTGTGTTACCATTTTTTTGTCACTACAGCCACTCAAAGAGCTGGTCTGGTCTCATTGTTGACCCTTGATAGCTACAGTGATGACGACGACGCAGGGTTTTGATATAGAGAGTAGGCTGCATAGTTTAGCAGCTAGCAGTGAGCAGAGGTGGAAAGTACTCAAGTAAAAGTACTCAAGTAAAAGTACTTGAGTAGTTTTTTTGAGGATCTGTACTTTTACAGTATTTTGCTATACTTTTACTCTTACATGAGTAATTTAAATAAGAAGTATTCTACTTGAGTACTTTTAAATGTACAAATAAATCACTTCCGCATTTTTGTTCCTTGGTTTAGAGCGTCAAAAAAAAAAAGCGCCAAAAGTTTACGTTTGTGCAGTAGCTGATCCACACAATTGTGATGACAGAAAATGGATGTGTCTGATGATGATTCTGATATTGCTGTTGCGGAGCCTGTATAATAATAAATAAAATCATTTATTTATTTTATTATATTTTAAGTTATTTTTATTTGTACATGTACAGTATGTCCTTTTTACTCTTATTCATAGTACTTGAGTACTTTTAAATAGGTTACTTTTTTACTCATACTTGAGTCATTTCCTGGACTAGTACTTTTACTTCTACTTGAGTTAATCTTTACTAAAGTAACAATACTTGTACTTGAGTAGGATTTCTCAGTACTCTTTCCACCTCTGACAGTGAGTAATTAAATTGCTCAATTTCTTCCTGTTGTGCAAAATGTGCCGGATTACACAATTACGGTACAGTAAGCATGAATCTGCAGTCAGAATCCCTTGGTTAAGTTAAGCCATCATTATGGACTGTACATTCACACTGTGTCACAACAGCCACAGACTACAACTGACTACTTTGTTTTTTAATCTTTAATAGGGGGAACACATGTTTGAGACAAATTAGTAGTACATTTAGACAATTTGTTTTTAACAATTTAACGTTTCCTTCTGTTTACAAAATAACTCTGCACAATTATTTACAGGGATGAATTCAGTTTCCAAATGAAAAACTTTTTCATGAACGTGTATCTAGAGAATAGATCTTTCCAAAGTATGTCATTTGAGATGTAATCCAATATTCAAACAAAACATGAATGTCAATGAAAATCAGATTTGGTTTTCAGGTCTAGTTATACATTACTCAGCACTGTTATCAGTTGAATTGTGTAAGATCAATAAATATCCTTTACCCAATAAAACAGGCCATTAAACTGGGCATTGTTATCAGCAACGAGCATGGTTAAGTAATTCAATACACTCATAGTCACTCATTGCTACATAAACAGCATCAAAGATGAACACCGTTTCTTTGTCCTAGCTGTCACTGACGGATAATGGAATATTTACAACTAAACACAAATCAGACATAAATTCTTATCTGCAATCTGCAAGGAAGTCAATCAGCCTTCATTCCTGTGAGACACACTTAGTACAATGTCTAGAGTACGCCAGCTCTCACTTCTCCGGTAGAGTTTCGCTGTGAATCACCTGAATGGGCTCAGTAAACCCATTGAAATTTAGAGGAAACAGCAGATATGAGATCATTGAGACACACATTATACTTTGTTTATGACAAAACCCATCACGTGCACATCTAAAACGTGAGGGAGGCACCTAAAGTGCCCAAAAGGCTAATATTATGATATTAATTATTCAAATTTATTTTGGAGCGTTATCTACGACAACTGAGATTCATTAATCATTTACTAGGGGAAAGTATTCATGCATTGGATTGTGGGCTATTACATTTGCATGGTGCGTGTTGTGTTAACGGAAGCTACATATTAAACTGAGCCATCTTAATCATGAAGCATGTAGAGATTTAGTAAGGTGTGGTCAGTATTTTGTACATTCAACACTTGAGGTCCAATGACTACAAATCAAAAAACAAAAAGGAAAATAATTTGACATCTCCCCTAATGTCCTAAAAAAAACAGTAAATGTAATGACTAACAATATAATGTTCTCTTATAACCGACATTCATTTGACTAACTCCTAAGATATATTGAGAACCAAGCGGTGTTAAGTGAGAGCTCTTTAGATCACGGCTATGCAGATGGCTTGGGATCTCAGTGTGGAGTAAGCTGATGACGAGTATACAGATCGGAGCAAAAGAGTGTGTGTGTGCGTGTGTGTGTGTGTGTGTGTTTTATCTCTGATCCTCAGGTCCTGCAGAGCATGGCCACGGTCACTGCAGTCAGAGCCACGGCGGCCGCAGATCCCCAGACCATCCACGGCTTCTGCAACAGGTGGCAATGCACACACACACACACAAACACACAAACCGTCATCCACTTCATTATACCACAGTATCGCACTACCACTCATCAGAATATCGGCCCAGCGCTTCGCCAGAGGGACCTCTCTGTTGAAACCCAATGCGGTAAACATGAAAGTTGCGGGTTAAAATAGCTCATTCTAAATGCACAGTATGAAGCCCATCCAAGCCCAAGCCCATTGGGAAGAAAACACAAACAGACACAACCACAGCTGTTAGATAGCGGCCATCCCACCCGAGACAAGACAAGCGGATGTCAGAATACTGCGCGATGAGAAAGGTTAGATTTCTGAAAGAATGGGGCAGTTTCTGGATTTCCTCCCCGGTGGGCGATTTCAAAGTGGGGGATGAAGGCAAGGTGATTAAAGTCATGCGATGCTCTGCTCAAGAGGTGGAGATGGATGAGGGATGTTGGCACTGGACAGGATAGGTGTAGTGTGTACCTTTCTACCACAATGCGCTGAAGCACCATAACAGCCAAGCCAGGATAAGGCCGATGAGTGTGGCTTGAAGGGGCAGCAATAGAGAAGTCTAAAGGAGGGAAGGGATATGACAGTGATCAACTATAGAGGGATATGGTGAACCTTGGCTGGACATCGGTTTTTCTAGTCGGTTTCATACACAAGGACATGGGTGATCATCAGTGTCCAGGACTACAATAAGGAACAGGGGATATATGGAGTCTGTGCAGGTGTGCTGGAATACATTTTCATTGTGAATCTAACCAGAAGATTCACATGTCATCACATCAGTGGGTTAGGGTTAGGGTTAGGTTCATATTGGTTAGACCAATATTATTGCAATGCAATGTTTCAAAGCCAAGGTCCACTAATTCCATTACTGCTAAAAATGGTTGCTTCCTATGTCAGCAACAGCTCTTTTGCCACACATGGTTCAAAATTCCAACTTAAATCATACAAAAATCAAATAATCATCTTTGAAAAACATCTGAAAACACATGTTTATTTGTAAAAAAAATTCAGGAGATCTATGCATTTAACTGCCCTCACCTTGGATCCTTTCTCCTGCAGAAGCTTCATCTCTGCTTGGCTTTCCTGCAGCTCATCTGCCATCGACTGCTTTTCCTGCTCAGCTTTCTCGTACTTCTCCCTTAGATCAGAGAGCGCTGTTCTGCCATCCTCGTTCTGTGTGACGGCACAGAACCAAGATAACAACGTGTCAAAGATGACATGAACACAACATTGCATGCATCCTCTAAAACCCAATGATATGTTGTGACTAGCTATGACGGGATGGGACCCCCCCACACCCCACCTCTCTCTGCAGGTCCTTGGTGAGGCCCTGGGACTCCTCCAGTTGGGTCTGGAGCTTGGTGCTGTCCTGCTGGTGCTGGAGCTGCAGGTCGCCCAGCCGCTGCCCCAGGTCCTCCTGGGATCTCTCCAGGGACTTCAGGCTACCGCTGAGCTCAGCGTTCTGGGCTTGTAAGCTAAATAAAGGACACACCAAGCCCAGATGCTGAGGATATTGCATCATTGCAGCAACAACAGCAAAAAATGGAAGTAGAAGCTAAATGGATGAGAGGAGGATGTGTGCATGCATGTATGCATGTAGGGGTGTGTGTGTGAAGTGTGTGTGTGAAGGGTAGCGCAGGGCAAGGGGTGGGGGAGGCTGTGGTTAGTGTGGACTTCCCCAGCACACTGACCACGTGAGCTCCGTCTCCATCTGCTGCTGTTTCCCCAGCAGCGTGTCTCTCTCTGCACGCAGCGCTGCACACTCGCTCTGCGCACTTTGCTTCTCCTTCTGCTGACTGACCAGAAGCTGATCCATCTGGGCCCGGAGAGCAGCGCCTTCGCCCTGCAGGCGGGCCCGCTCCGCCTGGTGCTTGTTAACCAGGTCCTGCTTCTCAGAGCGCAGCGCGGCGCACTCCTTCTGAAGGGAGTTGTGCTCCTGCTGCACGGACTGTAGTTCACCCGCTGTGGAGGATGGAACATGGGGTATAACATTGACGTCTGTGTCAATGAAACACTGTGTTTAGATGATTGTGGGGTGCGTGTGGTTGGTGGCTGGTTCAAGCAGCCTCACGAGTCAGGCTGATTGGGCTCTGGGGCTGGGTGAGGCTGCACACCTGTGGTGCATTGGCCAATCAAGGCCCACAGGTTAAACCAGCCATCACCACACACACACACACTCACGAGGAGTGCTGACATGTCAGCAGTATACCACCTGCTCTGCCTGCAAAACATTCTTAGCCTTGCAGTAAACCAGTTTATTCAACAACTACCCGTGTCCTGGTGTTGGAGGAGCCGAGAAAAGCCACTTCAGTGGCATGTAGCAGGAGCTTCTGCTACAATGATCTTCTTCATTAGAGATGGATTTAAGCATTGAATAGATACCTTTATCACTGATTGCAGATAGATTGAGGTGTAGATGTTAATTTTTTTATTTTCTTTGGCATTCCGGTGATCTGGGGCATTAGGGTAAACCCTGTATAGCCGTTCATTGTGTAATACTACCATCTGAAACTTTTGAGCAAACTTGTGAGGAAAATAATGTTTGAAGAGATTCATGAATTGTGGAATGTGGAGAAATTGAAATGTAACATTTTGAATAGAAAAAGCTAAGGTTGGCTACTTATAAATGTCTACAATTAATGAACTTGAATTTGAATGACCACAATGCAATAGACGTTATAATTGCATTACCTTGTATTTCTGCAGTTTTTTGCCACTGCATGCCCTTCTGATGGAGGTCTCCCTGCAGGCTGTCAATCTGGCGCTCGTACTTGCTGGCTGTCTGGCGCCACTTGTCCAGGTCCTTAGTGACCGTTGCTAGGCTACTCTGGACAGCGGAGACCTCGCGATCCCGCTCAGCCGCAGCTGCCTCTAAGGCCTGTTGGAGTGACCTCACCTCATCACGTGCTCTTTGTAGGTCACCGTGGGTCCTGGAGGAGTCCTTGTCCCTCTGCTCTTTCAGGACAGAAACCTCGCTCTGGAGCTGCTGCAGTTGTCCTATAGTCACGCAGTGTGTGTGTGAGCCGTTTTAGCTTCTAATGGGCTTAGCTTCACTCAGCAGATTTCTATTCTTACTGGTAAGCATCTCATTCTGACTAGTCAAAATGTAATTCTTACTAGTGAGAATGAGAATTTAAGATATCTATGTTTTAATTATTACTAGTAAGAATTCCATTTTGACTAGTAAAAATGTCATTCTTATATAATGTAATGTCATTCTTAATAGTACAATTGCATTTCTTACTAGTAAAAATGCAATTCTGCCGAGTAAGCCAAGGCGTATATAGCAACGGCTTGCTATACACAGTGTACATATCTTATCACAACACTTAATCTTTTCCCTGCTTTTGTTACATTGCTGTTGTTTTTATTACAGCCAGAGGCCACATCGGAATTTCACTTCATAGCAGAGAGGAAATAAAACATTGTGATTCTATCGGCTGACACGCAGCCCGAGGGCACACTGTGAGGCTCACCTTTCAGAACTTTAATGTGATTGGCTGATTCCTCCACTTGATGTTTACTGTCTCTTCTCTCTTCATCCAAGAGACCTGTGAAAGCATTAGCTTAATGACTGTGTAGTTATATATTTTGCAGAGCAATGACTATGTTCAGCAGTAAGATTTCTGTACCTTTCAAATGAACACATTTGAGTTTTTCAGTATTGGCTGATTCCTGGGCTTCTTGGAGTTGCTCATTCAAATGCTGGATTCTTTTCTCTGAGTCACCTAATGACGCCATATTGGACCGGTTCAGCTGATCTGAGGAATAAAAGAGCAAGAACGAGAGAATTTGTTTGGATAGTCCATTTTGCTGCCAAGTAAACTCATAGGTTAACACTTGTTGATGTGAATACCAGTGCTAACTGTTGAGAGCCGGTTGGAAAGTTATCATGACCACCACATTGTTTTACCTTGTTAACTTCAGCCCCAGGTATTAAATTTAGCCACAGCTGAACTGATGGATAATTTCCCAAGACACACAAATGGGCCTATTACATAAAATAATTGCTCCATCCAGAAATAGACACCATTGCAGACTGCCATATCACAATCGTGATCTATGCTATGTTTGTGTGCAACATTTAGCAGTAATTTCAACAATGGACCAAAGAAATCAAACTAGCCAATGTTATGTAGGATATGTTATGTTTTCCTAGAGGTAGAAACAAGCTTGAAATACGTTTGGGCTTTAGACTCCCTAGTTAACACCATGATCCCCTAATCTACCAGGGCTCCCAAAAGAGATGACCTCATCACAAAACACAGCCTTTGGCAGGAGCACAGCAAGAGCCAGAATGGGTCACACGTGTGCACCATAAATGGACACATTAGGCCCTGACACATGACTGTGAAATGCTATATTAATGCAATCACGGATTTCTGATAAACCGCTATAAATAGATAGAGATCAAGATACAGACAGCCCACACACACACACACACACACACACATGCATAACGATATCTACATAAATACATACACACACGTAAACAAAACTCAAACACACACAGACACACACACACACACAATTACACGGGCACACCCAATCAATAATTTTGCAAAGTTATGGGACAGATGAAGTGAATGCTGCTGACTAACATGTCTGAAATGAC
The DNA here is from genome assembly GCA_900302345.1 of Melanonus zugmayeri. Lineage (NCBI taxonomy): Eukaryota > Metazoa > Chordata > Actinopteri > Gadiformes > Melanonidae > Melanonus > Melanonus zugmayeri. The sequence goes on from OMKN01069628.1 coordinate 31,290, forward strand.
AGGGTGGAAAGAGACTGATGGAGGCTGGCAGAGCCAACTGGCTTAAGCACATGACAAGCCTCGTGTGTCCCCTCACTGAGAACCAGAGGAGGGGGGTGCTATTCTCTGCCCTCGGGCTTTGCTATCTCTGCTGTAGCAGTGACTGTGTGCGAGAGAGTGTGTGTGTGCGTGTGTGAGAGAGAGAGAGTGAGCGGAGGTGCACATGCAAACAAGCACGCCTGCATGCATCTCTTTGGCTGAATGAGCATCAGAATGGGAGTGGGCGAGTGTCTCACTTGTGCTGTGTGTAGCGGATAAAGGATCGCCTGTGTTGTTGTTGGGTTGTGTTGCGAATGTGGCTGCAATCCTCCGTTGTTGTCGCATCAAAGACTGTGTTTATTATGTGACGTGCACCAGGAAGATTACCTCCAGACTAATGCTATGTATAGTAAGGCACTACAAACATGCGTCACATGCATGTGGTCCAGTCTATGACTGACCAAATGAAAAAAAAGGCTGCCCTTGATTAAAAATATCTTCCAGAACAGCTGGGTCATTGTGCGCTACCTTAACACAATTCAAGTGCACAGCTGATTCTGTTCAGACAAAGTGCTGAAGGCTATAGCAGTGGGTGTATTGTTTAGCAGATGTTTTAAATATACAATCAATGTCTTTGAAACGGCTAATCGGAAAAAGCTACGTCTCGAGTCATGTTGCAGTACTGTTTGTGCGAATGAAAACGATGCATATCAGAGAGAAATGACACTTACGCATTAGGTCACTATGCTGTCATGAAAGGCAAGTCTGTATTTTGTGTTTTGCTACCAATATGCAGTATTGGAAACAAATCCATGCAAAAGAAATTCCTCAATATGCCATGTCAAATCCTTGTCAAGTCATGAATGCCATACAGCCCTTTTATGCTTTCAAATGAAATCTCTAGCAATTCATACTTTGAGTCAATTGAGAAGCCTGTGAAGGCAGACTAAGGTCAGGTTAAGATACTTTCCTTCTAGAACAGACTGATGACATTGCATATGTTACACTCTAGAAATAAAGCCTGATGTGATGAAATATGAGGATTTTAATGTTTCCACGCCCAACTATCTCAGAGAGTCATGACACTGCTAGACTTTCTCCTTTTGAGATTCAAGGTCAGCTAGTAACCGGCTTCTATGATTACATCAAAACCTCAGATCAAAACTCACTTTCTCCACATCTGTCCTATTTGTATTTAAGAAAGGGTTACCTTTGATCAGTGAGACGTTATTCAAAGGATCGGTCAGTTCCTTCTCTTCCATTATCTGCGAGATAGGAACATTTTAGTGGACACACATTTCACATTTTATAAGACACAACTACTAAAAATAAAAATACTAATTAATATGTGACCAATCAGAAGGGAGAAAAACTATTGTCATAGAAAGTATTGATGATATCAATGCCATAACATCTGATTTGAAATAGTCACAATAAATATATCACACATTTAATGAGCAGAAACTTAGTAGAAGATTATTACCTCAACTGTCGTGGTAGGTACTGTATGTGCTGGGGCGAGCAGTCCCTGACATGAACAGCTCTCCTCTCACCATCAGATTTTTCTGATGTGAAATGGACTAGTCCATCTTTCAGGGGGGGGGAGTCACAAGCAGTAACAATGACACTATGCCAGGCTTCCAAGTGGTTGTTTAATAGTATCCCATGAAAATAATTCACTTGTACAAGTAAAAAACACCATTACCCTATAGATGGTTAAAAGGTGACTCAGGAAGGGAGTCTGGTGCATTTCTTCCGATAAACAATCCCCCTGGTTTGGATGTAGTTCTCAGCCTCTCCACACTAGGTCATGTATCCGAGTAGGGCATCTCGGAAGCTGCAGCTGCGCTGGGAAACAGAGAGGGTTTGTTTAGTAAATTGCACTGTTCCCCTGCTAGTTGGTACTGATGTAAAACTCTGGCTGGCACACAATGGGGCTTACCATTGTATCAAATGTCTCTCTTTCGCTCTCTCTTGCCTACTGACACCCCTCCCCTCTCGTATTTCCATGTAGGTCATCCGATTGTCCCTTTAAATTAATCAGCATTGGCCTCCACATCCTATAAATAATCCTATAAATTTTATACACTCAGTACAGTACACCACACACATCCAGAAGTCTTTAAGTGTGAGCACTACACTTATACGTATACACTTACATTAAACAAGATACACAGTAATTAAATAATAGGCCCTATAATGTAGGTTGTAATTTTGTAATTCATTTTGTAACTCTGTTGAAAACATATGGTTCTGCATGCTGTTTGACAACCAATACTGATCATGGTCAACAGGTGACTGTAGTATTTTAGGATCACAGATATCACACATATCTGTGAGAAAAACAAACACTAACACACACATACAAATACCTGCACATAAAACCGCCCACATAAGCACCATGTCACACACATTCAACCCCACTTCTATGGAACTGACTGACTCACATACACGTGGGCTTTGTAATGTCTTTGCAAGTTGTGAAAAATGCTGCAGAGCATGTTAGCATAGTTGCAGACAATTATGATGGAAGTGTTGTAGTTTCAAGCCAGCAAACCCAACCCTCACTTGTGGAAGGTCTCCCTAAACCCAACCCAGGCTGGTAAAGAGTCTAAGCCTGAGTAAATGTTTAAACAAAAGCGCTTCTTGGACCAGCTCTGACTATTGGTATCAATAAGACTCATGAAAATGCACAAACAAACAAGCAAATAAAGAAACCATATTTGTCACAGTTATGTGTGAAATAGGGAATGTAGGCGTTGGGCCACACCTTGGATGTGATGGTCATATAGTTGTCTGGGCCCTATTATTAAAAGCAATTGTTTTAGTATTATCCTGCTACTTTTTTTCTTCTTTTTAATTTTTTTAATTTTTTAATTTTGGGTTTCTTTAACTTAAAAACCCCAGGGAAAAAAACTCTTTCGTTTTTAAACCGATTGGCTGCCAGCAAACAACGAAGCCAGCGTTAAAGCAGGGAGTTCAAAGTTTACAGAAGGAGAAGGAGAAAAGAAGACACGCTTCGACCGAAAGTGTGCGTGACTCAACCGGCGGAGTGGGAGTGCCTTGCGCAAAGTGTCGTCATTTAGCGTCTTGTTTACCAAAGTGATGGTTTTGACGAGCGGAGCTGAGCGGAGCAGTTCCTGAACTTTAGTTAGTAGTAGTTTTCCAGGCCGGCATCTCCTCCTTCCTATATTACATGTCGAGGAGATAAGTTATTAGTATTATTATTAAGGTCAGTAGTAGTTTCGCACATTGTCCGGGGTTGTTGATCAATGACTTCCTTTATCTTATCCTGGATTTGGAGCGAAAGATTTTGGCTGCCTGAAAATGTAACATGGGCGGATCTGGAGCATCCACCACCCGGGGAGGAGTACCCCCGAGCCGGCCACATTATCTACGCCGTACCGCTGGCCGTCGGTGTCCTTTTTCTACGAATGCTTTTTGAAAGGTAAGGATGATTATTATTCTTATTATTCCCTCCATGTTTCATTTTAAAAGCGATCCAAATGTGTTCCCGTTATACTCCGACTTGTTGAGTCGCGCTCCCGTGACTTTTGGTCATATGGGGGTGGTGGGGGTGGGGGGGCTTTTAAATATTAAAATGTGTATCTTTTACAGAAGTGATAACATCTACCCTCAAATAAAAGACAAGACATGTTTTGTCATGCGATGTTTCCAAACAGATCGACGTGGTGGAAAAGTAGACCGTTTAGTTAGTCAATGGGTGTATCATATGTGATCATACACATATGATCATACACGTGCATGATCATACATATGTATGATCATACACGTGTATGATCATACACGTGTGTGATCATATACGTGTATTTTCATAGAAGATCCCCAAAATACTCATTGGTACCTCTTTTTTAGTACGGTAGTGGTTAGCACCAGTAGTAGTAGTAGTATAGTGTGGTTTCATTGAAACTCTTTTCATTGTTCATTTTCCTTTCCGCACTGTTCTTATTGCTCTATTTTTATTATTGGCTCTTTTTTTGTGTTGTTTTCTATGCTTTTGTAAAGCACATTGAATTGCCTTGTGTATGAAATGTGCTATATAAATAAAAACTTACTTACTTACTTACTTATTGTCAGGCCTACCCGCTTAACGTGTTACTAACCACTAAAGACACTAAAAGACATCCCTGTAACTTCTAACAGCCTTAATACACTTCTAAGTTGTATCTTTGTAGGATTTCCCCGTGAGTTGTTATTATATATCGTGTGTTCCCGGTGAGCATTTTGCGTTAAGACACCACTAGGCGTTGTGTGATCATTGCAGAATAGTTTTACCAACCGTGGTTGAATGGTGTTTGACTTTAACTTAAGATCATGCTGTGCAT
>OMKN01069723.1:1551-14481 GCA_900302345.1 Melanonus zugmayeri
ATGTACTGCCGAAAAGGTTCTGGGTCAACCCTGGGTCTCTCTATCCCCCGATGTCTGCAGACTACCTGTAGCATCTTTGAGCAAGATGTCCCAACCTCTACCTGCTCCTTGAAGACCTCTACGCACCAAGTCAATGTATGAAAGCTTAAATGACCAAAGCATAAAATGCCAACTTATAAAACTAAATGATGATCAGCACACACATATATATATATATATATATATATATATACTACAACTACATTGTGTGTAAGTGAGTTGCCACTGTGTCCTTTACAAATTCGATTTGTTCAAAAGAACAAATCTTTTGGGTGAACAAACTGAACTGAATCACTTCCTCAGTTCATTTCTCAGGTCAGTTCAGTTGAGCTCTCAGCCAGTTGCAAACATTATTGGTTTGCAGTGATACACACGCACATTGAGTGAGTGATTCAAGTCATTTGTTCGCAGGAGGAATGGGGTGTGTTCCAAGACAGCAAATACAGCTGATTCGGGTTGCCAACACTTAGCTGCAACGATTCAACAACATTGGTCTTGGACTGCAATCCAGATATATGACATATATCTGGACAGAGTGTGTGTGTGAGAGCCCTGAGTGATACAGTCAGGCTACCCAGTGGACTATACCACCTGGTAGGCTTATCTATCCATCACTTGTGACGTCACTAGAGAGGGTAGTCATCTGACCATTTTCAAACTGCTTGTAATGGCCAATCACACTTACGCCTGGTGGTAACATAGGGGCCCTTTAATGAACGGGTCGAGTACACCTTTGGAAACCTCAACACACCTGTGTCTGCAGCCCTGCGCGTGACCAAGATGAACTCTGGCGTCGAACAAGTCTTTCAAAGAGAACAGCTCCGACAGACTGAAGTAGTCCTCCGACTCCAGAGGCCGGGTCGTGTCTGGAGAAACAACACAGTTTGGCTGAACACGTTGGGACACAGTGAACACACGCACACGCACACGCACACACACCTCACCTGTGGCGTAAACGTCCGCCTGGGTTCCCGGTGTCTTCACTGCCGGCGCTGCGGTGGCGTAGAGACGTCCAACCCGTGGATGACATAGACCCCGAATCCCTGAGAAATAATACGTTACTGCATTGTTCACGCTTACAGCCGTGTTTTATTTATACACAACGGTGGATATATGTTCACAAAATTTACGCCAAACGTAAATCAATCACAATTTCTTACCTTTCGTTAAAACTCCGGCCGCCATGCTTGCCGTGCGACGTTCCCACCCACAGAAGGTCAAAGAGTTGCCATTGGTAACGGAATGACGTAAAAACTGTGCGCCGGCACGCGCAGAGCTCCATTTGGTGGCGTTTCCGTTGAAAAATGGACTACAATTCCCATAGGCTCGAGCGTTCAAGAACAAAGTGTGCCAACTTTATTGAGTGATACACAATGACATAGCTTCGAGCTAACGCGAAGCTAGTCCACTTAGAACTGTACGTATGGTGAAATTAGTCTGCGTAACGATAACATAATGATAACGAAACTGTCAAAACGTGTGAAGTTTAGCGTATTCAATACGTGCATATGTCTCCATTTATTCCTCTGCTTGCTCTCTATAATCCTGTCATAACCATAACATTAGGGCTCAACAAAATACATAATGTAAAGGAAGTAAACATGGTCACATGTCCTAAAGCTGCCCCGTTTAGAAGACTGAAAACAACATTGAAAGAGATCAGGGTTCAATATCAAACTAACCGTACTGCTAACATTGAATTAAACATTTTCAAGTGTAACCTTAAATCATAAATGGTAATACATTGTTTGCATTACATCTGAGGCCTGTATAGGTCTGTGCTGTTAAAGGACTCTTTTCTAGACTGAGACGAACGTAAGCTTTTTTTTGACATGCTCCAGGGTCTTGTTCTGTAAAATCAATTGAATTAAAACAATTACAATACCCAGAAAATTCACAAAAACTACTGACTCTAAGCAAACACCCAGGAGATCGACAAATTACTCGGCAAAGCCTAAATTGCCATGAATTCCAAGGTAACAAACAAATACTAAGAAGTGATACTACTTTATATTGATAAGACATGTTGAATTGTTATGACTGTGTACCTTTGAGCCGTGTCCCTTCCTGCATCTCCTGGCAAACCTGTTACTCCTCTCCTCAGTGGTCAGGGCTATGTAAGGCTTTAGAGGGATGCCAGGATCAATTGCCTTAGACAGAGACCTGGGCAAGGTGTGGGAGATGGATCAGACCTTTACATCATTATGAAGCACCAGCTCACTGCTACACCTGCACTAGGTAGCTTGTCACTTCAGCACATCACGTTTAGGTCAACATTAAGTAAATGTATTCATTTTTAAAGTGAATTCAAATGAATACATTTTAATTCATACCCCCACCAAGACCTTTTCTTTCTTAATTTAGTTTGTGGAGAAAAAGGCGAGACTACTCTGACCTCTGAAAGCTGAATTGTAAAGTTACATAGTGCAAATAGAACCATACATTGAAACATAAAAATGTATAATAAATGAAGAAAATTTCTAACAAATGAAGATTTCTAAAAGTCTTAATGAGTTAATTGAGTGTGTAAGCCCCATTGAGAATGATCAAACCATGATTATTTTTAATCCACTCTTTATTGCAGTCAGTTGAACCTAAAAGATACAGCTATGTTTTTTTTTCTTTCATTTGAAAGGATTAAAGAGAGGAAAAAAAACACTTTATGCAAAATATTTACAAAAACTGGCAATGCACAGCATATTCAGCGAGTATTATTTTTTTTGATAAACAAATATAAATAACTTTTCACATAGGAAATTCAAGAAAACATTTATAGGACCAACATAACATAAATGAACACACTGAATGTCAAATCTAGTAAAAGAGAGAGAAACAAAGATTAGGACTCCGGTGACACTAAACAGTTTTAGTTACAGAGAGAACAGGTCTAGGACCAGCAAAAAAGTTACCCTTATATTTCCATTCCTTCCCATAAACCCTTAAGAAAAAACAGAGGTCACTGTAAACAGAGAAGTAAAGATTGTGATGCTTCACGTTAGTAGAGAGAATCCTACTCGCCTTCCTATTTTGTGTTGCATTGCATTGTGGGAGTGAACACGTGAAAAAGACAAGACTTTTTAGGCCCACTCTATAGCTCAAAGGGATTAATTGCTATTGATTTCCAGCATTAGTGTTTCATCAAATTAAGATCAAGTGATCAGCCCCATTGAAGTACCAATTCAGGTGCACTAAATCCAATAGGACATATGAAATTATGACTTTAATTATGTTTGATCAAAACTTTGTATCTTAGAAGTAGGCCAATCCTTAACAATTTTCTCCTTTTGGTTTTATTAAATGTTATTCTCCTTAACTATCCATACCTCAAGCAAGCCCAAATAAAATTAGCTTACATTTGATAAAAGCCAGTCTAGTGAAAGAAAGAAAAGTTAATTGCACAATTCCACCTGGAAATGCTATTACTTTATGATCCTTAGCAATACATTGAAATGTGTTACTGAAAGAAACCCAAAACACATTTGACATGTTCTTCCTCTGCAGGATCTCTGCTTGCTGTCAAAGAATGACTTGTTTATACAAGTCTGAAAAATGTATTCATAATATTGGCAAAATAAACTTAAAGCAAAAGGTGAATAAAGACTCTTTAGGCCTGTCTTTGTTGTGACTTCTTTTTGATAATAACTAGAAATATACAAACATGTAAAAAGTTGGGGTGGGGGGTATTTCAATAGCAACAATATTCCCTTTGAAGCCTATAGAAATGAGCTGAACCTATCTTACATCTTAGGAGGGCACACTCATCTACTGAACTTGTGTTGTTTTGGCTGGAGATACTATGTGACTGTGTTCATCGCAACGATGCCTGTACTTACATAGAGGAAACTCCCTGCGTCTTCTCTGCGTCTCGTCTCTCGTCTAGCTCACAATCCGTCTCGTCTACAAAATCTTCAACCTCCATCTTTACTGACTGCACTGCCTTCTCAGCTGTCACAATCACCTCCCTTTCTTCATTTTCCCTGCTGGTCAGCTCTTCTTCCCTCCGTTCGCTGATGGGCCTGCTTTGGACCCAGACCTGGCAGCTCCTACGTGTAGCGTCTAGCCTGGCGAACGCACCCTGGTCCTGCTCGCTAGGCAAAGCCAAGCGACTCTCCCTCTCTGCCTGACCTGACGCTGGCTTCTCTGCCCTGTGGCTTCCGGATGCGAGTCCCGCCATGGGAGACCTCCCGGGGGTATGTTTTGTGGTAGAGAAGGGGTTAAGTACAGAACCGCACACGGTGTTTACAGGTGTCTCTGGGTAATGGCGAATGGGCGAGACTGGTTGGCTGCTTCTTGCGGAGGTCCATAGAGTGACAGGAGTGTGTGGTCTGGGGTTGATCCCCGCCCTGTGATAAGGTGCTGATGCTGCTGCCGTCTCGTTCATATTCGGGGAAGTAGTGTGGGAAGACGGCTGACTGGGATACACAGGCCTCGTGTTAGTGATGGGGAGTCCAAGGCTTTGACGCCACTTCATGGCATCAGAGAAAGGCCGAACGACACCGGGACCCGTAGCCGGCCGAGCGCTTGTCTTCTCTAAATTAGCATTAAAACTGGCATTAGCACTCCCGATGGTAGGCCTAATTTCTTCTAGTTTCACAATGCTGTCTCCGTCCACGTGCTGCAAGAGAGAAGGACTACGGGACAGGAGAGAAGGGTGACATGTAGTGCCAATCGTCAAAGGAGTCATTGAAGCCAGTCCGTCCTGAAACAACTTGCTTTGATCATCAGGTGCAGGAGTGTTCTCTGGTGTTGGAATTTCAGCCAGCTGACTTTCCAATTCAGTTGCTTTTTCCGGTAGCTGTGTACCGATGTTGCCATAGATTGGTACATCTCCGTCCTTGTTTTTAATCTCTGTGGGGGAACCCTTTGCTTTTTCAGCCAGGAATTTCCGGATCTCTTGTTCAATGCTGTCATCGCTGTCTACTGAACTGCTGTCTTCGGTTCCTTGAATAGCACTCTCATTAGTATACAGCAATGCAACGTCTCCATTTTCAGTCCCTTTTAATTGGTCTGTTTCTCCTGCTCGACCATCATCTTTTCTTTTGATATTTTGTTTCTGTGGTGATGTGCTTTTCCTACTCACTTTTGTCTTCTCGCTCATCTCCCTGTTTTTCATGGGAGTTTTTTTCAAAACCCCCCTCTTCGAAACAGGGTCGAGTTTAGGCTTTTTTGTCGGAAAGCTGTCACAAGGCTCTGGATCCTTGAGGCACTTCCTTGTTTTTAGCTTCAAGTCTCTCGTCTTTCTTTTCAACTTCCTCTTAGTCTTGAGCAAATCTTTAATTGCCGTGTCCAGGTCCTCGTCACTATCTAGAGAGCTGCTTTTGTCTCCTCCTCGCTTCTTGTCAAATTCAACCGAAGATGGAGACAGCTCCATCTGGTAAGAGACAAGTGAACTTGATCCTTCCCCATCTTCCTTCAAAGTCAGCTCAATCTTCCTTTTGGGACTTGTTGCTGGCTTCTTGCAGGCTTGCGATTTTTGTTTTCTTCTCTGAGTCAGTGACAGTCTCAGAACCTTTTTCTGGACTAATTCTGGTTTGCCCTTCGCCTTATCTGGTTCATTCAAGCTAGCTGGCAGTGTTGTGAGAGCGGCAGTGGTTTGTGGCTGTTTTAGCATTTGGGCCTTCTGCTCAAGGAACATCCTGATTTCTTGTTCGATTCCATCTTCACTGTCTATGGAACTGTCACTACTTCTGTCATCTACGGTGGTAGAAGGGCCCGTCTCATTTGTATTAAAGTTGTTAATACCAACAGTAGCACTGAACGCCACAGGCATTACAGCCTTTGAAATATCTAAAATTGCCTCAGCACACATGAGCTCTGCGGACGTGGTCTTTGTAGTGGCTGGGGAGTGAAGCTTAAAGGGTTCTTCCTTTAACAGAAGTGACCCATTCCCATTACTGTTTGAGCTGCCAAATAATGTGCTTTGGGGTAAGAGAACAGATGACAGAGGGGGGCCAGATTGCATATTCTTGATTTTACTTTTCTTTTTGGATTTAAGTTTGTTGATTTTTTCCGTACTTGTACTACAGAGAGACTGTATTGGTGACTTAATGCTAGGTCTTTGCTTGTGCAAAAATGGTTTGAGCACGCTCTTTTCTTTTAATTGCTCCAGCTGGTAGCAGCGAATGGCCTCTTCAATTCCATCATCACTGCTGGAGTCGGATAGGTCTTGCGATGTGAAGGAGGCGCAGGCATCTTTGCTTCTGACCTGCATGTCCTGTTTCTCCAACTGGTACTTTTGGATGGCCTCCTCAATCCCATCGTCGCTACTTGAGTCCAGTGAATCCCTCTCGTCTTTGACTGTAACCGGGTCTATTACTTTCTTATAGAAGGCATTTGCCATTAAGACGCTATTTTTTGGTTCTTTGGGTAGCACACTTTTGGTTGTCATACTTTTGCCCATGTCCATTTTCTTAACCGGGTTTTCTTTGAAGGGAGTTGGATTGATGGAATTATTTTTTGTCACTGAACTCTGAACTGCTGCCATGGGCTTTTCGACTTCGGGGATTTTTGAAAACGAGTTGCTGGCACTTAAGACTATATTGTTGTCGGAATGTTGTTTAGAAATCTCATGGACAGGAGTGTTTTTCCTATGAATTTTGGATGGCTGAAGGATGTTGGTTGACGGTTCCGCCTTGCGCTTATCATCGTCCTTTTCCTTTAGGTACTCCAATATAGCCTCCTCAATGCCTCGGTCCACACTGTCATCACTGTCGGAATCCTGGCCCTCGGATTTGATCGGAAACACTGATTGCATTTGTGAACCCGTTGATGATTTGGATCCTACCAAAGGCCCCATCCCAAACTTGCAGGCCTCGAGGTGCCCTTCCGGTCCCGGCGGCACGGTTCCTACGATCTCGTCGCCCATGTCAATTGAGGACTGGGTGCTCCTCAGGCTTTTAATGATCATTTGGACCTTATCCTGGATGTTGGCGTCACCTGTGGACAACTCACTGTCAGAGCTATGCAAGCCACGGAGGCTAAAGTCTTGGGGTGGGCCACAGGTCCTCCATTCTGTATGAGTTGCTGCAAATGGAGGCACATTCATCAAGTACATTCTAGTGGGCTGGGGTGGGTTGAATCATGGAAGTGCTGACGCAGCCGCTGCTCAGAGTCCCATTGTTCAATCTGTGAAAAAAAAAAAAAACATATACTATATAACTTGATGTCTTGTTTTGTCAAATCAAGAACCCTATGACGTATTTACTTAAGTCAATCAAGTCAAGTCAATTGTATTTGTATAGCCCTTAATCACAGTTCACAGTCTCAAAGGGCTTACCACTTACCATGTCTAAAAATTCATGTGCAGACAGGTTTCAGCTCTATCATTATTGTTGTTTTGGTATTGGACATGCAAATGCAAACAAAACTACTACGGCTATGTCTGTGTTGGATAAGATCAAAGATCTTGATAAGGAATTGTTTAAAGTTTAGTTGTAGTTAGATGTCTATTGTGTGTCTACTCTAAGAAATTATAATCGTAATTGATTTTATATTGTATGCTAATAATCTTTTAATAACTTAGTCTTTGTCATAAGTAATGGTTTTAATCAAATATTTGTTTGTGGTCATAATTGAAAATTGGTGAGTTATTATACAGTGTAACATTACCAACACAGATTTTCTTCTAGGTAATAAAATGTGTTTTTGGGATTACTTGTTGACTTATCTCTAAACATGTGAACACTGGCAGGGGTTTTATGTACTGATGATAAGATCAGTACAGAGAGTAGTAGAGAACCATTCACGTTTTTTAATAGCTCAAACATTATATTTAAAAAAGATAGAATGGCAAATTAACAATGTCCACATTATGTCCTGCCTGCAGGTCAATGAGCATTAGCCAACCTTTAGGTAATAAACCCACACATTACCCTCAATTAGTACTAATGGTATTCCTGATACCAATTTATTCTACCAATTATTATATACTTATTTATCCTACCGATAGGGTTAGGGATGATTAGAATGGGATGAATAGGGATGATTAGGGGGCATATTAGACTTCTAAATAACAACGGGTCACTACTGCTGCTACTACAGGGGAGAGAAACAGAAAGTAAACTGAACTAATACAACTCAACACAAAGCATCAAGCGACACCGTGTGGGTGAATCACACTGGAAAAGGGTTGAGGTTCAAACTGGGATGCATTGAGTAAAGATGATTGAGTAAAGAATCATTGCTCTCACACACAAAGTACACATTTAATGTCATATCAATGGATCCTCGCTGGATCCTTTTAAAAAAGGATATTATTTTATTATATATATAATTTATTTATTTAACAAAAACCCCGTTACGTGGTGTAAGGGAGACCGGGGGCAATTGTAACATTTTACATTTTCCTCCATAACTCAGACTACTTGAAATACACTATATATATGTGCACTAATTAATAATACAATTGATATATTTTAACTAATAAGGACAAGACTATAATAATACATTTCATGTAAGAAGTCAAGAGTGTTACAATGTGCCCCCTGTTACAACCTCCCCCGGTCTCAGCTATGCGTAATGTTGTGTTAAGTTTAACGTTAAGTTTAGTTTGACAGCAGTATCCCAAACCCGACATCCCAGAGAAAGTTTCGTGGCACCGCACACGTTCAACGCCGACGTTTGTTTGCATTGTATTACATAACCGGGTCGTTTCCTCCTCCACCACCACCACCACCACCACCAGCGGCGGCGGCGGCTACACCGGCTGTCCCCGTAGCAGCGAGGCCGGCTCGGGGTGCGCTGCCGCTCGGTGCGGCGCTTCAGGAGACTCCGCAGAGCGACCATGTTTCTCTCGGTCGCGGCCGGTAATGTTGGTGTAGCAGCTCCGGTGGTCGGGTTACGACTCGAAACGGACTCGGTACCCGCGATAACAGCTCGTCCACGCCGTTAGGAAGCGGATATTTAAGACATCGGCGGACACGTAGGAACGACACGGACCACAGAACCGGGTCTATTCGGGGTTACTTCGGAGACACTTGCCGGGGCCTGCCTCACTGCAACCCCGGCATTTTTTCCTCCTTTGTATCGGTAGGCGAACACTTCGCTGCGCACGCTCGGATAACACATAGCTCACAAAAAGACGACATTTTCGTCAACGAGTTCAACTTACCTTAATATGGCAAACAAAAACGGTCCCGACGAAATTCAATTGCCCGATAATATGTCGGTGAACGCTCAGCGGGACATGTCGGTGCTCCACTCTGTACTCACCGCCGCGGACACGCGCCTGCCCTGGAGCTCCCGGCGTCGAGTCCCCCTCCCGGCCGCTGGCTCCCGGGGCCCGTCCGCAGCACAGGGGCTCTGACCACTGTATGCATGGTGGTTATCTGCCTGTCTATCTATCTATGAAGAATGATTAAAAAAGCATTGTTGTTCATCATTGAATGCTAATCTATAATCTAATATCTGATATATATGTTGGTTTATAGTTTGGTTTTGGTTTTCATTTTTAATGATAAATGCCTGTAGATGTTGGTAGTTATTCTGGCCTGTGGACTTGTGTGTGTGTAGGCTATTATAAGATCACGTGAATGATGGCATTCATTGTAATTATGATTTGTATTACTGTTGTGTTATACACCTTGATCCAAGAGTGCCTTGTAAGCCCACCCAGGCTGGGCATTTAAACATGACCCAAGAACAAGACAATAAAATAAAATTAAAATAAATAATCTAAAACCTTAACTTTACATTTCCCCTTTCCCTCACAACCTATTTCTGTTGCAACACCATCTGCTTTCCAATCCATTATAAAATATTGCTCTTTTACTGTGCATGTGAGGGGCCAACATGTTTCAGGTGTTTAAAAAGGCCCCAAAATGAATACGAGGGGAGAAGCTCAAATATATAGGTGATATATTGAGGCATTCCTCCTATATGTTTCTCTGGTGTGGGGGAAACAGAGGTGAAGCGAACACAAAACAAAAGAGAACCAGTTCTAGTACAGCTTATTTTTCAGGTGTGCTTAAGACACACATTATATTGTGTCCCCAGGTTGCTAGCCATCGATTGCACCTCATTCCAATTAGCATCCATCCCTGTAATACACTCATTTGTTTGGGTTTATCTGAAGGACTGCGACATCCCCTTATTAAAAAGATGCATCGCTCAGGTAGGGTTAAGCCAATAATACAAGACATTGATTTTTCTGGATAATTAAACTGTAAGAAAAGGTCAAATGGGCCACATTGTTTCTTGTTAGAAGATTATCATTTGGAATGCCAAAGGGTTGATAGCTGATGTGTTTTTGCACAGCATATTTATCACGAAAACATCAGTTTGAACACTGTTTACCTACAGTACACCCTCTTACACAGGTGATCATGGACTCCTACATTCCTACTACCTATACTACATACATGAATAAATATATAAATACATATGCCATTTGGTGAAATGACAGTGACTCCTAATGCCATGCTCTACCAGTTGAACTAGACGGGACCATACTGTGTTACATAATATATTACATACTGCATATGTTGTGTAACCTTTTAAAACAGTAATAGCCTTAGCTCTCTGTACCATGTGAACTTGTGTTTCATAGAAACAAACTTGTTGTAATAACCTTACATTGAGTCAGGAGGACACAATGACACACTTCTTAAAAGTCAATGCAAAGTTGGAATAAGCTCTCCCTTGCAAAATCCAAAAACCTGATCAATGGCCAGGGACCAGGGAGCCATCCAGACACCCCATCTGCACTGACCTCTTCATCTTAATAGGTTCTCTAAATTGTCCCTTCAAACGTTTCCACCATACCTATTTTAACTCACTTTTGACGAAAGCTGAATCACTCAAAAAAAAGGAGGGCAAGTACACATGCGATTTAAAATGAAATGTTCAAAACAATGAATGCATTTATTGTCATCAATGCCCTGAATGAGATTAAGCTTATAATAAATCCAGACCAAAAGTAATTTGTTCAGCTGCACTGCTAATGTACAGGTATTTAGTATCTAATACCCAATTCATCAATATGCATTTAATATACAATACAAAACAAATGTCATTTTAGATTGTATATTTTGATGTATTGTGTCTGCAGACATCATGTACACATTGTGTACATGTGATGCATCCCTTAGTCATACATTGCTATCAAATATAACACCTAAATATTTGGACCTCAGAGATAAAATGGTTTACAGAGCCACCACAGTCACCCATGAGCATAACAAGCTTTGGGGCATCTTGCTTAAGGGGCTCTTTAACACGTTTTGGCTTGAGGGGCCCAGGGGACCGAACCAGTAGCTGTTCACTTGACATTTTGTTCTGCATTCTGAGCAGCTACAGCTTATGTAATATATCTTGATTCTTTGTTATTTATTGCGCCACAAGATGGCAGTGTTGATCTGCCTAAAGAAATGAAGTACATGTCTGTAGCTATTGCTTTTTATACATATTTGTATACTCACATCATGTATGTATGTATGTATGTATCTATTAGGGCTGGGCAATATATTGATATTATATCAATATCCTGACATGAGACTAGATATCGTCGATTTTGGATATTGTAATATCATGATATGGCATAAGTGTTGTCTTTTCCTGGTTTTAAAGGCTGCATTACAGTAAAGTGATGTAATTTTCTGTTCTAGCTGTTCTATTATCTGCCTTTACCCATTTAGTCATTATATCCACATTACTGCTGATTATTTATCAAAAATCTCATTGTGTAAATATTTTTGAGAAAGCTTTTATATTTTTATATAACGCTTTTCTAACCTGTGGCCACTCAAAGCGCTTTACAATATTGCCTCACATTCACCCATTCATGCACCCATTCATGCACCCATTCATACACCGACGGCGGTGTCAGCCATGCAAGGCGACAGCCAGCTCGTCGGGAGCAGTTAGGGTTAGGTGTCCTGCTCAGGGACACCTCGACACTTAGATAGGCAAAGCCAGGGATCGAACCAGCAACCTTCCAGTTGCCAGACAACCCACTCTACCCCCTGAGCCACTGCCGCCCCGCCCCCTGCAAATATAGACATATTTGGTAAAAAATATAGATATTTGTATATCAACCAGCCCTACTAACTATCTATCTATCTGTCAATCATTCATTTGTATATTTCTAATCGACACAGTGTCATGAAATGCTGATGCAGCAGGTACTCTATTGCAATCTATTCCCCAGAAGCCAATAGGGGGGGTCTAGTGACCCATTGACCTTTCGAGGTGGACAATGTCATGTCACATTACCACCCCCATGCCTCACTCCTCCCACCCACCGCCCTTCTATCATCTCCCCTCACAGCGGGGGTATCGATTGATGGAGCAAGTTCACCTATTGTACCCCCCACAGCAGGGCCACTGTGTCCCAACGTCCTTCAGCGCCTTGTCACACAGCAGGGCCACTGTCTCGTCCTTCAGGGCCTTGTCTTGTTCCACCTAATGGAATATTATAGACAATGGATGTTAAAAGAAAGAGCAGAGAGGGCGGGGAGGGGAGGGAAGGGGGAGGATGCCTTCAACACCTCTTTTAAGACATATATTCATTCATAAGCTCCATATATCCATATAGGGCGACAGTGGCTCAGGAGGTAGAGCGGTTGTCTGGCAACCGGAAGGTTGCTGGTTCGATCCCTGGCTCCTCCTAGCCAAGTGTCGAGGAGTCCCTGAGCAAGACATCCTAACCCTGACTGCTCCCGATGAGCTGGCTGTCGCCTTGCATGGCTGACACCGCCGTTGGTGTATGAATGTGTGTATGAATGTGTGTATGAATGGGTGAACGTTAGGCACTAATTAATGTAAAGCGCTTTGAGTGGCCACTGTTCAGAAAAGTGCTGTATAAATGCAGTCCATTTATTTACCATTTTATATATCATAGGTAGGCCAGCTATTTAAAGTCACTACGAATATACAGTATAGTAACATTTTCAG
>OMKN01069760.1:2280-15009 GCA_900302345.1 Melanonus zugmayeri
CAAAATAATCTAATAATACAATCCTGTATCTGACTGTTGGGTCCCACCTATTTGACCTGCCTTACCTCAAGACCTGAATACTGAAGGCCACTAAACACACTTCTGTAGCACAACACTTGACTCTAAACAACTCAACTACCTAAACTTAACCACCTCTAACCCTAAACTAAACCACCTCTAACCCTAAACTAAACCACCTCTAACACTAAACTAAACCACCTCTAACCCTAAACTAAACCACCTCTAACCCTAAACTAAACCACCTCTAACCCTAAACTAAACCACCTCTAACCCTAAACTAAACCACCTCTAACCCTAAACTAAACCACCTCTAACCCTAAACTAAACCACCTCTAACCCTAAACTAAACCACCTCTAACCCTAAACTAAACCACCTCTAACCCTAAACTAAACCACCTCTAACCCTAAACTAAACCACCTCTAACCCTAAACTAAACCACCTCTAACCCTAAACTAAACCACCTCTAACCCTAAACTAAACCACCTCTAACCCTAAACTAAACCACCTCTAACCTTAAACTAAACCACCTCTAACCCTAAACTTAACCATTTTAAACTCACCACAACAGTTCAACAGTAAGGGGACGGATAGCGTTAAAGAAGTAACACAAGTATTTGGTTTTATGTTCTAATGCTGATAATTCAACAAATCATTTTAGGCCCAGTGGCAAAACATGTTGAACCCTGCACTACGACACCGAGCTTTATGACAACTTCAGTTCAGATGCTTCTGATCTTTATAAGATTTACTCTTCCGTCACCTGAGCCTGGGGAACTCTCTGAGGTTTCTCCCGTTCGGAGACGGGATACGAGGCCACCGTGGACTGTAGAAGAACTAGCTCAGTATAACATATCTGAGCACATTCAAATGCAGGATTCACACACATTCAGAAAGTAATATATGTATTTCTCTCTCTCATCTTAATCCCTCTTCCCTTCTTTCTCCCAAACAGCATGGGAGCTCGGAGCACATTTGCCCCTTCTTCTGTTTGCTAACTGCTCTCTCTCTCTCTCTCTCTCTATCTCTCTCTCTCTCTCTCTGTCTTTTTCTTTGGCATTTTGACAGTCAAACTTCTTTTTTTCCCTGCAATCCCTTCATCTTGTGCTTCCTTTGTTTAGCTGAACCCTCTGTGCTGCACCGCACCGCAGTGCCCTAAAATGTCACTGCTGTGGAAAAAAGTGAGACCAGAATGTTCCTGTGTGTGTGTGTGTGTGTGCACACATGTGTGCACACGTATGTGTGTACACTTATGTGTGTGTGTGTGTGTGTGTGTGTGTGTGGAGGGAAGGTTGTGAGAGATAAATAGAGATGGAGAGCAAGCCAGGGAGTGATTGTGTGTTTAACCTTTGTGTGTGTTTGTGTGTAATAATGTGTTTCTTTTATAACCTGGATGTGTGTGTGTGTGTGTGCGTGCAAAATATGTCAATGTCTTGTGTCTGCATATTTAATTGTGTGTGTGTCCATGCATGCTTGTGTTTGTTTGTCTCTTTGTGTGCATACATGTCCTCCGAGGACATTAGATAATGAGGTTTGCGTCAAGTTTGTGAAGTGAATTAGCAGCACAGCAGCAGGATCACTTAACTCATCAGCCGCTCCAGTCTGGGGTTATTAAGGGAATCCCTGAACTTCTGCACAGTTGTCAAGGAAACAGAACCTCTTTCATGATACCTGCCCAGTGTTGTCCATCTGTGTGCTACGGTGTGCGGACATCTTTTATGTGTTTGTCATGTAGGTATTTACGCACGACCAGGGGCCTATTGTTACGATTTTCTTTTAAATCGCCATCGTACATAATGTGCATGAATAGTGTTCAGTGATCAATGTACACATGAATACAGGACCATGTCGTGTGATCTTGTGTGTTTCTCAGTGTGTGTGATTGGAATGTGTGTGTGTTCTGAGGGAAGGGGTGTGTCTGTGTTTTAAAATATATATGCAGGTGACATATGAATATGCATGTACTGTGCATGTGTGTATCTTCTAGGTCATACGTTTGTGTGTGTGTGTCTACTAGGTGATGTGTGTGTGTGTGTGTCTACTAGGTGATGTGTGTGTGTGTTCCAAAATAATTGTGTGTATTAACCTTGAAAGTTGATGCTGTCTCAACTCATGCTGCAGCTGTCAAATTAACCTGCAAAATAGCACCGTACCCCATTGACAGGAGTTACCGCATTTGCTTAATATCGTACTATTGTGTATGTGTCTGAATTTGTGTGCCAGGGTTTGTGTGTGCGTGTGTCTGTTGTGTATGTGTTTGAATTTGTGTGCCAGGGTTTGTGTGTGCGTGTGTTTTATTTGTGTGCAGGGTTTGCGTGTGTGTGTGTGTGGGTGTGTGTGTGCACAAATTATCTGCACAATGAGGTATGAATGTTTACAGTCACTGTCAGCTTCTGCCAGACCCAATGTGAAAAATGAATCACTGTATTACTTGTTCAATCTAATTGTGGAAAGCTTAGGTTCCAAACAACAAAACCAAGTTATTACTTCAGATGACTGGAATCCACAGTATAGCTCATTCCTACAAAGTCATAACTACCAATATTCAGCCTTAGTCAAGTATGTATCCTAGGGGAAACTGAACTATTGTTAGTTTGTCTGATGCCTTCCAGTTTGAGAACAGCTCTGAGAACCAAAGAGATTAAAGATGAC
Organism: Melanonus zugmayeri; assembly: GCA_900302345.1. Taxonomy (NCBI): domain Eukaryota; kingdom Metazoa; phylum Chordata; class Actinopteri; order Gadiformes; family Melanonidae; genus Melanonus; species Melanonus zugmayeri. The sequence continues at coordinate 4,952 of OMKN01069760.1, forward strand.
AAAGATTATTATGCAAGAACTGCCAAGTGTGCCGTGGTATATGTTTCCATCCTAGGATTATCTGTTTTAAAATAGACAGTTTGTGTAGAAATCATACCTATAGAAGGTATGTGCAGTGGATTCTAGGATTAAAAATAGCTTGCTCAACCATAGATATACCCACACACTTCCGTTATCATATAACCAATACACTAACAATAAAGAAAATATAGAACCAAGTCTCCCTGTAATGCATATTTGCTGTACCTACTCATTCAAACCTTAAATAGGAACGTCACACTCGGCTATTTTCTATTATAAGAGTTTTAGATGAGTGTTGCAAAAAAATGGCAGTCTGCAACATCAACTCCGTTTCCGCAGAAAAGTTGGACCATTGACGTCATTGGTCCAACTTTTCCACAGAAACGGAGTTGATGTTGCAGACCGTGTTTTTTGTGCAACACACGTATGAAGTACTCTCTTATATTAGAAAATAGCTGAGTGCATATCATCTAAATGCATCAACAACTATGAGGCAATCCAGAGAAAATTATAACGTTTTTGTGATCTTCAAAACTGTCCAATGAATGCAAAACTTGGGCCTCCAAAAATAAGGCCATGAAACTTTTGTTTGTGCATTTTGGTCCAAAAGGGAGGAAGGATCATGGAGTTATGCCCTGCCTGAGTAAGAGGCATGGCATGGTGAGGGCTATTATGGGAGGTGAGACGGGTTTGAGGGAGCCAGAATGAAGGAGAGGGGACGGAATTGAGGGATTAAGTAGGGGGAAAAAATAAGCATTGAGGGTGAATTTCCCAGGCCTCTTTGCCCTGATTTGTAATGACACAGACCTGGATCAAGTGCTCCACTCTTCACCCTCCGCTTCGCATTGAAGCCGATGGTTAAATTTGGATTTTACTTCACAAAGTAGAAAGGATGAAATGTGAATAATTCTGTAGTATTTCTGTAAAAGAAGCATAGATCGCAACAAACAGAGAGCAGAATGGAGTACGCTATGTCAGAAGTAACATAGTCAGACTGTATACATATACTATATATATATATTCAGAAGCAGTCTCTGGGATTGAACTTGGAGAAGAAAGAGTTCAACTACTGGTTAACAAGCTAGATTTCTTTTTTGGGTATACCTCTGATCATGTGTGTTCTTTGATGTAAAGGCTTCTTCCTCGTTGCTCTCTTTTGTTCCATCTCTTCCCTCCTGCCCTTTCAGAGACTAAGTTGCCAGGTTTCTATTAGTCTGTTGATGAGTTGATCTCCAGTCCCTCTGTCCCCTTTCCAGAAGGCACATGTATTACAGAGAGTATATAACATGTACTAGATTGCAGCTTGTCTTATAATTGCACAAGGGTTGACTATGGAATTATACTATGCTATGAATATACATGTCTATATGATTACATCTGTCTACATCTGTCTACTCTTTCACAGATGTATTGTATGATAGCATTCATAGCATTTATTGTTGTGGTGAAAATTCACAAAAGACAGCTCTAAATATGTAAACCATGTGACACAGGTAGTTATGTGTGATGAGAAGACAGCCTCGCTCACACTCATGCCTTCACTCTTGTTCTGACTGTACTTGTCTTGTCTGTTCAGAGACTAACCCAGTGTAGTTATGGCGTTGGTTGACAGGCCACCTATTCTTCCACTATACTTCTTTTTCTTTTATTCAATATTCACCATTGCAGCAAAAACCACAGCATTCTAGGTACTGCCAGGTTTTCTGTGACAGGTCACGCTGGACCAAAGAAATCTCCTTGCTGTTGAAATGTGAAAGAATGCGTTCCTGCATCATTAAACACATTTAGAATATCATATATATCTGGGTGAATAATCCAGCAACCTAAGCATGAGCACTGTGTATTCTTGTTCTGCACTCACAGGACTCGTGTATGGAATACAAATAGGGTCAAAAGTATTGTAGCTGTGTATCACTATATCTCAATGTGTGAAAACGTTTTGAGCCACTGTAAAAAATATCTGAACAAATAGATTTAATTTTTGAATCCGTAAGGAGATCTGTAGCTGTGCATGACATTTTGTGAACAGAAGATTTGCAACTAATTTCCAATGCATAAAGAAGATTTGCACAAAGTTGCAGTTGCACATCTATCTGTTTGTGGGTTCACACAGAACTCTTCCTGCTACAAATCAAATCTACGAGTACAAACCAAACCTTTTGTCCCACATTTGACGCTTCCACCTGAATAGCCAATGGGATGCTCAGATAAACATATCATTTGACTATCCAATCAGGAATATCATTTCACTATTAAATCACAGAGGCAGGAGGTGAGCCTTCTTTCTTCTGTGGCTGCAACCAAACTTTAACAACTCAAAATAGGTTATGTGAGTCCATTATGAGATAGCGTGACCACACATGTGCACCATCGGCGTTTTCATCAGGCAAAGGTCAGATCAGTCACCGGCGTTTCCCCCGCTGAAGTAGGTCACAGCGGCGCTCCTTCCCGCTTGTAGCCACCGCTTATGTTTGGCCGTCTTAATGTGATCTTTAATGTCGGCGTTTCCACTGCGCGCCACCGAAAATGTTCTCCTGCAGTGTGTGCAGAACGCAGCATTTCCGTTGCCGCTACTTCACAAAGAACAGAGTAAGCCTTCTGGACTTTCTCTTGGGAATGACAGCTAACCGTGAGCGTACTGACAGATTCTGTCAGACAGACATAACATTACATTTAAAAAAATGCAGTTTTAGGCCTACTCCTAATGCTGAGTTTGATGTAATAAATGCCTATGTTGTATTACAGAGGGAATGAAACATGATTCTGGGCTGCTAGCAGACTCTGGCTTAGTACCTGTACTGGAACAACATGCGGTTTCCCCTGCTGGCCAATGGTTTCTATATGGAGATCCTGCATATCCACCTCCAGCCTCATTCATAAATGTCTCACTCCCCAGATGATGGCATTCAACATATGCATGACTGAGCGTCTGTAGAGTGGTTGTTTGGACTTAAGAAAGACACATGTTTTTGAGTATCGTAGGTAAACTCTGCGTTGTATTTGCCTTGTTAAGAAATGCACTCACTTGCCTGTGTGGCAATCAGACGCTGGTCCAGCCAAAAACAAGCAGCACCTACGCTACCAACGTTAGATTCAGGAGCTCAACTTGATTTTCCACCTCCTGTAGACTCACATTTCAATGTTTTGGTCTCCAGAGTTATTCCAGTTAACGATAGTCTATTTATCAGGAGTTTACCTGATTTGATTGATTAATTATCTTATTTGAGTGTCTGGGCCGCAGGTGTTCTACCTCTTGGCATGAAAAAACAGCTAGAAAGGCCCGCCCCCCTGACTCTGTGATTGGATAGTGAAATGATATTGGCTGACTATAGGCTGACGGTACCATATAGGATATAGGCAATGTATGCCTATATCCATAGCCTTCAAGTCTTTGGTGAATTAGCTAGCTAGCTACCACCAGATGCCAATGACAACAAGCCCTGTAACCGGTGTGCTCTCCCTCTCTCTCTCTCTCTCTCTCTCTCTCTAGTAGTGTGAAGTCGATCTGCTGCTTGAATGACACACAGAGGACCCAAACATACTACTTGCATTTTTGATCAATGATATCATATTATTTTCGAGGGCTTTAATGCATGATTGGAATGACAGATGAATAGATCCGGGGCTATTTTTAAATTATAATTAATCCTCGTCTTCACGGTATGAATGCCAGACTGTAATCTCTGTGAGTCTGCTGTGGTTCTGTTTCATTAATACTACATGAGTAAACTCTGAAAATGGTAGTTTAGTAACGGAAATACTGCATTTATAAATATAGCCGTAAAACTATTTGTCAAATGTCCATGACAGACGCTAAACAGGACTCTGTTGCACATTTGCCTGCTGCCGTCTCCGCTGTAAGATTTCCTCTTCGGTGAATTCTGGCTCAAATAATGAATTAATCATTCCTTCCACTCCGTAAGACTTGGCTGTATAGTCATCTCATTTCATCCATAGATTGGTATTCATTGCTGGCAGCCATTGTAAAATCTCGTGTAGCTCTTCAGGCTAACAACAACAAGGCAACTGAATCTCACGGAGCCAAACTCCAAGCTGATTGGTCAGGGTAATTTTGCTGGGAGGGGAGGGCACTGAGAAAGCACTTGTAGTTTTTTGAAAACCCGGAAGTCCCGGGAAAAAGCCATTTGCCGGGACATTCTGGGGAATTAAAATAGCCGTATTTTGATCCACAGAATGTATTTATAAGCGTTTTTTTAAGGCAACTTGGAGACCATTAAAATATCAAACATCGGTGGAAGGCCCCTTTAAGCAGGTTCTGCTTCCCACACCTCTCCTTGTGCGGCGTTGTAATGTGTGTGCATACCTCCCCTCCATGTGCCTTAATTCAAGCGAAAGGTGCGCCGACTGCACCCATGAATACAGATGAGGCAGCTCTCTGTGATGTGGCTAGGGGGTTGTGACGAAGCTCCACAGAGAACTAACACGCCACGTAATTAGTGATCCTTATCGGCCCAGTGATAAACCACATAGGTTCATGAGAAACTGGCCTATACATGGACACATCACTCTCATGCATACGCACGTGCACACACACACACACACACACACACTACCTCCTCTTCCTTCTATAGTTCATGCACAGCACAGATTCATCTCTATTTCTGACTCTATTTAAGTCCCTCTCTTTTTGCATTTCAGATGGATTTTCCATCTGATGCATTTCAGATGGAAAGAAGTGTGAGGAATAGAAATATCATTGTATCCATGCTTCACAGTCTGGAGTTACACAACGGATGTGGCTGCCATCTGTTGTTAACAAACGGCATCAAGAGTATGGATTATCTGATGGGAGGAGATCCAAGTCGAGTGGGATTGCCTTTAGGTTATGTATTTTTGCTGTTTTTGAAGTTTAAACCTTTAAATGTTTTTTCCGTTGTTGATATAGATTATTACGGCCAGGTCTGCAGGCAAACAAACACACTCAAGGTAAACTTACTTTTATCCTTTTACACAAAAGTTTAGTAAAAAATAAACCTGGTTGGAGTTGAATTATCACTCATAATGGCAGATAATCTGCCAAATGAATTATTGAAACTACCTTGTTTATTTCCAATTTTAAGTATAGCTTGGTTCCCTCTGTTTGGCAAAATTCTATAATAAAACCAATCCCTAAGGCCAAAAATAATGATCCCAGATGTTCCTTTGAATTATAGAGGGATAAGTCTTCTCAGTTGTGTTCATAACCTCTATTCTAGTATTCTTAATGAGTGACTGTACTGTTATTTGGAAACATTCAATCTGTTGGTAGACGAACAAAATGGTTTTCGAAAGAATACAGCTTGTATTGACCACATGTATTCTTCATCTACTGTAGTCCATGTTAGAATACAAGAAGGGAGGCCTACTTTTAGTTGTTTTCTAGATTTTTTAAAAGCATTTGACTGCATAAATCACGATCTTCTCAGTTTCAAATGACTCAAATCTGGTATAGATGGTAAATGTTATAATGCTTTAAAAGCTCTTTACCAAACCACCAAGTTGCATGTGTGCAGGTCAATCACCATAGAACAGGTTGGTGTAAAACAGGGGGACGTGCTCTGCTATGTTAAATGTTGTGTGCTCTTGGTGTAGTAAATGGAGATTGAAGATAAATAAAGATAAAACTCAGGTTATGCATTTCAGGAAGAAGGGAGAGTTTACATACTAAGTTTAAATTGGTCCAACATCCCTGTCTTACACTGAGCATTACAAATACCTAGGACTTACTCTAGATGACCATCTTAAAAGTCTTATCAGACTCTGCAGGTAGGGCACTGGGAGCTGTCCTTAATAAGGGTAAGCTATGTAGAGATCTTGGTTATAAAAGCTACACACAGTTGTATAAATCTTGTGCCTATTTTAGATTATGGTGATTATGGTGCAGGGGTTTGGGGTTATTATAAGCAAACAAAATGTGACGCAGTTTTCTGGGTGTGCATAAAATGGCCTCTAAACTTGCAGCATGTGGTGACATGGGATGGGAGCCATGTGAAGGCATAAGGGTGACGTTGTAACTGTGGAATAGACTAATCAACATGCCTCATAATAGACTTACCAAACACATTTTCTTTTGGGATTTTTCAAATAATTATTTTTGGACAAGAACTTGAAAAAATATTGGGCAAAGCAGGTCTTCAATATATATATAGAAATAAACCATCCTGTAGAGTTAATCAAATTAAAACAAACCAAAATGAAGAAGGTACAGTCTGATGAAGTGTATTTACCACCCTGAGCACTACATCCTTAACCTGACCAGAGCACACAGGTCTGTCTGGGCCCAGGTGGTATCTTGCTTCTGGCGGTAGAAACCGGATGCTTCCAGTCAATTCCAGAGGAGAATAGAAAGTGTCACCTGTGTGATCTGGGAGAGGTCGAAAATGAAATGCTTTTTGTTCTATTGTCCATTATATCATAATTTTAGATATAGTCTTTTTCTTAAAATGTCTGCAGAATGTCCTGATTTGTTTTCTATGTCTGATGAATGCAGACTTCAGTGTTTTATTGAGACCAGTTTGTGTTAAACCAACAGCGTAAGAGGATACTTTACGTTTGTGTTAAAGTCTATTGTATGTTCGTGCCTTAGATATGCCTAAGTTATGTTTTAGAGTTATGTAATGTCTTAGTAATGTCTAAGTAGCAGATCTGTGTTCATATTGTGTATGAGACCTTTGACTTGTATGGAGGTGTATTATATTTTTGTTCTTTCTTTCTCTTTATGTATAGTGCTCTTGTTTTGTCATGTTTGTAGTGCTTGTAAGCTCATGTGGGCTGGGCTGATGGTGGTGCAAAAATAAATTACCTACCTACATGTACTGTACCTACCTACCATAACCATAGCTTGTAGGGCTTACGATCAGGGTGCAAAATACAGGGGGTCTCAGTGGGTCCGAGACCCCTTGATTGACTTGAGACCCACTGAAAAATGTTGGGGAGTCTCTGGAAAAATCTTTCAAAAATGTCACTTGCAATTGTCACTAAAAATGTCTTTTAAAAGCTTACGTACGTTACATCCAGTATTCATTATTCAAATTGCAAAACATTCATTCACAAATATACTGTAAATCAAAAAATATTGTGGTATTGGTGTTTCCTCTTCTATTGCCATTGAATACCGGGTGTTCCAGCGCTGGTCAAATGGTCCACAATCCAAATGTTGTGTCGTTTAGAAAACCTAACGTATAAGTCAATCACAAGCACTAAGGTGCACTAAAATACATTGATAATGCTCATAATCCTTTTTCCAAATTCCAAATATAGCATAGTTACTACTGCAATCATGATCACTTGTTATGAACATAACGTTTAAAGGTGCAATGTGTAAGATTTGTCCAACAGCTGGATTAGTCCTCCACAAAATCGGGGGCAGTATATTACCAGAAGGTTGTGGTGTACCCCCCTATTGTAAGAAACAAGGAAATTCACACATTTCTTCACATTCTGTTAATTGTAGTTCATTTTTGATGTTTTAAACTATTACTCTTATACATTGCCCTTTAACAACATGCCCTGCTGCACACATGTAGAGAAAACAGAGCAAAGACTGAGCCACCTTATATACAGAGAGCCCTAATGTAGGGCATAACATTCTACACATCCATGTTATTACAATTTAGCCGATCAATGGCCAACTTCCTCTTTTTGGGAATAACAGCGCATTGTGTACTAGAATGTGGACTCAAACGTGACGTGAATTCAACCTCCCTGTGATCCTGGTTTATTCAAATAGGCCACAGTAGAAATCATGCTAGTTGTACATTTGGTCTATTCTTCTCAGGTTAATTTCAGTCAATAAGACTGAAATTAAATGAAATGCAAATCTCTTATACAGAGCTCTTGGCCCACGTAGATTTCAACCATCTAGAGCAGGGGTCGGCAACCTATGGCTCGCGAGCCATATATGGCTCTTCTGGTGACGGCATATGGCTCGCGCACATTGTCAGCGCACAAGAAAATCTATGCAGCGTATAGCGGACTAATGTGCGCTCCCCGTCAACAATCGCAACCGCAAGCGTAGTAATGCGCGCTTGCACCCCCCCCCGTCAACAATCGCAACCGCGAGCCTAGTAATGCGCGCTTGCACCCCACCCCGTCAACAATCGCAACCGCGAGCCGAGTAATGGCTCTTAAAGAAATATATTTAGAAATATTTGGCTTTTATGGCTCTCCCAGTCAAAAAGGTTGCCGACCCCTGATCTAGAGCTTTTCAGTCGTCTACATCCAGTGGAAAGCAGCACTATTATGCAGCACGTAGCTGGAACACATTTCCAGAAAATGCGAGACCAAACATCTAGCTAAGTGTCTAATTTACTGACACTGGTCATGTTTTGTTTAGTGAATAAAAGAACTAAGTGTGCATCTAATGAGAACCTTACATGCACACGCAAACACACACGCACGCACACGCACACATACACACTGAGTGACATCCGAGGCCAAGGAAACACTTGACAGAGGCTAGAGAGCCTCAGGACCCGGGACAGCTCCACTTTGTGGGCAGACAGCGCTGACTCACTGGAACAGAGAGGAGGGCAGGACCGGCCTCAGTTGGCCTCAGTCGCTCCAGAAAGCCCAGACAAAAAGGTTGGCCGGGAACAAGAGAACAGACTACAGGGTGAAGACATCCTGTTCGCTTTCAGCCCCGACTCCCCGCTCTCCCTCACAGTGATTGAACAAATCAGGATTTATTCAATCACAAAAAGTTTCCGGTGTATCGGTTTTGGTCTTATGCTCTTAGAGCTGTCACAACACACACACACACGCACACATTCTCCAAGATGTCGGTTCTTCAGATCCTCAGTAATATTCTCTGGGGGTGAGCTAGGGGAGTGACTACATGACACCCACCGGGTGCAAGGTGGTGAATGTATGGGGGGAATCTCAATGCGTTCCACTGGGTGTATTGAGGTGGTCTCATTTCACTCTCCTTTCCCCTTTTATCCTGCAGACGTTCAGAGCTTAAAGGGCATGTTGGCTGTTTCCAGTGGGCGTTTCCTTCCACTCACGATTTCCTTCTTGATTGGCCTTTCGGGAGATTCTACAAGTGATCTCTGTTTAGTTGTTTTTGTTTTTTAGCGCAGCAGACATGCTTCTGCTTCTGCTATGTCCCCCGACATCATCGCTTCGCCGCGCCACGGAGAGCACCGTCGCTAGCGGTCTGGATCATTTCATAGACCAGGAAGTGCTTGGCGGAGGAGAACCGTCAGCTACGTCACTACTGGCTCAAATTGAATCAGACACATTTTCTCGGTAGCGACTTTACGGTGGGACTACGGGGACACGTGGCAAGGCTTCGGGTTTTCAAGTGTCCACCCTCTGTAATATTCCCCAATGAACTCCTTATCCTCGCCCGTATTCAAATACACACATCTGAAGTTCTGCTGGGTTCCCCCCCAGAGGCGCACACCGACGCACTTTGCCTCCAGCGGGGGAATATAGGTCACGGTGTACAGAGAACATTCTGACATTTCCCACATATGCGAACACCCACCCACACGCTTGAACACACACACACACACACACACATTAACCCACCCACCTACACAGAAACACACATGAACCCACCCACACAGAGTCACACACACACACACTGTAGGTTTAGATGACAGATAACAGGTTTAGATGTAACATAGACGAACTGCACCAATTTCAGCTCTGCAACAAACAAACTTTTGAGGTAACTGGTTCTAGGACCCATGGTTGATGTTCAGCTTGTAACCACGCAGTGTGTGTGTGTGTGTGTGCGTGTGTGTGTGTGTTAGTGTGTAAGAACACTGCCTTAATTAAAGAGTGCCACTGTTGTCATAAGCTTTTCATGCTGTAAAAGGGTCTCTCAGAAGAGGTTTGTTGTGTGTGTGTGTGTGTTTGTCTGTTTGCCAACTTCAGACATGCTTACATCATCCCTCCTCTCCTCTCATCCTCTTCACTCTCCTCTTATCTTTCATCCTCTCTCTCATCTCTCTTTCATCCACCTCTCTTCATTCTCAGCATCTCTCTCCCCTCTCTGTCCTGTCCTCTCATGTGCCCCCCCCCCCCCC
>OMKN01069760.1:26018-38628 GCA_900302345.1 Melanonus zugmayeri
AGTTCACAAAGTGTGCGTGACATAAATTAATTGTTTGTAGAACAGGTGGTCATGGTGTAACCTGTCATGGTTAACTCAGTCCTGAGTGTGTGTGGTGATGGCTGGTTTAACCTGTTAGGGTTAACTCTGTCCTGAGTGTGTGTGGTCTGGTTTAACCTGTTAGGGTTAACTCTGTCCTGAGTGTGTGTGGTCTGGTTTAACCTGTGGGCCTTGATTACTGGATGCACCACAGGTGTGCACCCTCACCTCAGCCCCAGAGTCTAATCAGCCTGACTCCTGCCTCAGGTGAGGCTGCTTAAACCAGATACCAACCACACTTTACACATACAATTCAGATAATTAGAGCGGTGGGCATTTCTCAGACGAAGGGCAGAATTGAGTTGCTAGAATTTTGGAAAAGAATACAACTACAACTAATACATACAACTAATTGGTATGTATCTAGGTATGTAGGTAACTTCCTTTGAGAGGAATAACTTAATTAACTTGTCTGAGACTATGTAATCACAAGCTGTGATGTGCTGGTGATTATTTTTGATTTTTGATCAATCTATCCGGAGTTGGAGGACAACCTTCCCATACTCGGAACTTTGACTTCCTTCATAGTCTCATTCTCACGTCTTTCTCCTATCAATTTCTTAATCTGAGGTCTGGAAAAGGTAGATCTAGGAAATGTTTCCTAACACCACCTCTGCTGCAGGATCGTGGTCCGCTTTAAACCAATATTGTGACACATTGTGTTCCACCGATGTGCTGCACTATCGCTTCCATCGGTGGGAACTTGAATAAAAAGGACATCTCAAAGACAGGGAGCTCTACCATTGCGATTGAATGGTGTCAGTAATTGATTTCAATTTGTTACTGGCTTTGGTTAAGGCTGTGTTGTTAAATTAAATCAATTGAATTGAATTGGGAGTGGTCGAGCAAACAAGTTGGAAGACATTTAATTGACAAGCAGATGGATGGACACAAACAGACAAACAAAATGACAAATTTATTAAATAATGATAAATAATTAAATGAATGAATGAACAAACGAATGGTGAAACAATATACAGGTAGGCGATCGTCGATCTCCGTGATCGCAGGACTTCCACCTCGGCGATAGTTACAGGAACCGGTCTCACTGAGGAGGCAGCGCAAACAGAAGTCAGTATATATCCTACGTTCTGATTACTAACCGTCCTCAGGTGCGTTGATCCCGGAAATCAGCCGCCCCCTCGTTTTGCACACGAATGCCAAGCCACGCCCCCCCTTATCTCCACAGACTCATTTGAAAGAATCCTCTGGAAGTAACTAATGTGAACATGTCACATCCACATGGCTCTCATGTAAATGTACACGAAGGACCAGTCATTTTTGATCGAATTGTAATTAAATGCTCAGGAACTGGCGAAGAATTTCCCCACAACTTGAATTCGGTACTTTCACCTTCTCCAGCCTCTCCAGTCGTTCCATGGGTTTGCAGTTTGTACAACACGACCTAGGGAACAAGCGAGGCAAGCCACTACTTTGGCAGCAAAATCTTGATCTGCTTTCATAGTCGGGTGACACAGCGCTTCCTGAGCAAAGAATTTACGACTTGGTAAATTATATTTTGGGTCGATGGTCTTAAGCAGCCACTTGAACCCAGTTTTTTCCACAGTACTGACAGGAGCCATACCTTTGGCTGTGTGAAACGTAACTGCGGTGGTTATTTCTTCCCACTTCGTACTGTTTTTAGCATACGCAGTGAGCACACAGTGAGAGAATGACTCCACCAGCTTTGCTTGTATAGGGACAGTAGCCGAAGGGAAGACTGCTGATGACCCCTCGTATTGCAAGGGATGCTGTTTGAGGTAGTGAAAGAGATTGGTTGTGCTGCCAGTTTTGGTGGCTATCTTCTTCAAACACAATTTACAAAAGATGGTGGTTTGTTCCGAATCCGTTCTCTTGAAGCCAAACCATCTCCATATCACAGAGTGTGCGTTTGTTTTAGGTACTAAGTCATTACCCTCCTCCATCTCTCCCGGCTTGCAGTCACTATTTTGCTATTGAGGCTTAATGCTCTCATACTTGTGAGACCAGGAGTGGTTGCGACTCGCCAGAGTACTACAATTGGCCTGGTCTTCAGGAAACTCAACTGGCCGAATAAAAAGTGCATTAAGATCATCGCGATGTTCACGATGTTGCCTAATTTTGTATCAAGGGCGTTTAAAATGGGTACTGTAGTCCAAATTCACAATATTGGAGAGAGTTGTCTCCGCCCACCCCCTCCGCCCCCTCCTCCCCAGACTCGAAGCTCACATGTGTTGCCAGGTTGAGGACATTAAATGAGACGAGCGTAAGATTAATACTCCAAGATTTACTCGTGTTTTAGCACGGCTCTGGTGGTGGAGCTTTTTGGATAGAGGACAATGCTTTTTAGGTCGGGTAGAATCTATTACAATCTCAGTTGATCCAGTTCGTTTGCTTGTTTCCATGGCTGCAGCACGCTGTGTTTGTGTGCCAATTAGTTTCATATCTGGCAACCCGGGGTACTCAGAGAATAGTGAACACACAGGCCAAAACAAAAACACACGTTCCGGCCCTCATGGACATTTCAAAGGAGAACATACTGGCTGTAGCGTTGTTGTCGGAGAAGCCAGTATTTCCATTTAGCATGTTTCCTTAATGTCTGATGACATATCATGGTCATTTTATGATTTAGTGCAATCAATTTGTTACATAATGCACCTTTAAGATTATTTATTAAGGTATTTGCTGCCAGTGAGTTGACGTGCATCTGATCGGCTCATAGAAACCCTGCCGAATCAAACAAAATGTATCTGCTATAGCAGAGCTGTAGCATCCTACCAAGGTTATTGTTGGAGAAGAACTTTGTGTTGCTTGTATCATACATTAAAACATAGCCATAATGTTTCCCACCCACAGAGCAACCACCTGGCTTTGAAGGCCAACTAACTGCTATGTACACAGCGTGTATCCTTGTTTGAAACCAGTTGCTTCATGAACTGACTCAGGTTGATGTAACGCCGATGCTTTACTGAATAAATCTTCAATGCTGATGAATCCTCCGAGCCTGTGTGTTATTTTAAAGTAATCCTAAAACAGTATAGATTTTAAACTAGCCTAAATCAGGACGACGACCGCCGAAGGACTCTACTTCAACATTATACACACACAAGGTTATACACACAGGTTATATACACACAGGTTATACACACAGGATTATATACACAAGGTTATATACACACAAGGTTATATACACAGGTTATACACACAGGTTAGATACACACAAGGTTATATACACTTAAAGCTTAAAGACATGCTTGTATTGGTTCAGTTATGTGCAGAGTTGAACACTTTCAAAAAACCGGACCAACAAAACTGTCTCAGTCACACACACACATGCATACACACACACATGCACACACACACGCACGCAGTGAGAGCATGTGCATGTGTGTGTGTGTGCATGTGTGTGCGTGCTTCTCTCTCTATCACTCTGTAGATCTTACCCAGCCTCTCTCCATCTGCTACCTGGGTGTGGTGATCAAAGAATGGATTTCCAAAAGGTGTGGATATTCCACAGAGAGCCACACACCAGATTACTTCAGAAGAGTTTTGTATATTTTGGGACTTTTCTATTTTACCCGCTGAGGGGCTCTGAGAGATGTTAGTTTAGCTCATTGGCATGCACCGGTCGGGCAGCACTGACAGGGTCTATTAATGATAAGGGATCTGGAGCGTACTGCTGTCTACCTCTGTTAACCCAGACACACACGTACGTGCTCACAGGTACTTTACATGCATGCACATACGAGCATATTATGCACAAACACACACACACATACACACACACATGATCACCCACAGATGGCATGTTGGAATGTATATGAACCGACATGCACACTCGCACATGCACACTTACGTTAAAGCAATGTGTCAACACACACACACACACACATCGGAAAGAAGCATAAAAACGGAAGACACGCTTGCATTTACCCACAGGTACACAAATACGCACATATACCTGAACACACTGACGCCTATCGTGAAAGATGAAGGGAAAAAGAGCTCACTGCTTTTTTCTGCTTTTTAGACACACACACTCTTTATCTCTCTCTCTCTCTCACACACACTCTCTCTCTCTGTCTCATCGTATTAACCGTGTTACCCAGGCTAATTGACAGATCATTAAGGTTGGTCTCCTCACACAAAAGAGCTGCTGACAACTCCAGCTTCTTTATTGCATGATGAAGCGGAATGGAAATGCCCGTCTCCATCCTCTGTTAAACACCACACCGGGAAGTGGAAACGTCTCGGCACCCACTAAACATCCTCATTATTTGCATCATAGCAAAACGCAATTCAAGATTGTTGTACCGCTACGAAAAGATATAAAGAAATCCATAAATTCGTAAAAGTTTCAACAACAATGAATATATTTTATTTTACATTGAGACAAACATTGACTTTATGTTATGTTTCAATGCTTTTTTAGATGCATTACATACATAGATAAAACATGGTAAGAGAGAGGGAGCAAGAGAGAGCACTGAAGAGAGGGAGATGAAAACAGAGGGAGAGGGGTTATACTGGTGGGAAGGAAAGAGATAAATATGGACTTTTTAACTAAGGGGGGAAAGATTCACGTGACACAAGGTCCACATCTTGTTTTATGACCCCTCGCCAGCCACTCCTGTCAATTGGCTCCAGCTCAAACCTTTTTAATTGTAGGGACTCCGATTCAAAGCCATTTCAATCCAATCAACTAACTTCATTATCCGGACCAAAGCAACATCTGTGTTATGATGAGTTTTGCGTTCTGCAGTCGTACCGTTTGCTCTCCCCTGTCTGTGTGCTGATCTTGCCGTTTTAAAATGTAACCTTGACTCCAACAAAGGGATTGAGAATAAATGAATTTAGTTTTGATGGTCGACCAACTCTACAACTAACACTTAAGTGAGTCCGTTTTACCACAGAAGATCTGTGTCCAGTAAAAAGCACCAAGGGAGACACCAACCCACGTCGTTAGGCACAGTACGGACCCAGACCTAGCGTGTTTTCCAACTTCTCTCATTTGCCAAACACGTTTTCTTCTTCTTCTTCCAGGTTGCCAAAATGACTGCGGACAAAACAATCAAATGCATTCCTCCCCAAACTTCTTCTTTGGCCAAGATGTTGTAACTTGCTGAAATCTCTGCAGATGACGGCGATGCAAACATGTGTGTGATTCAGTTACACGTGTTACAAGTGTTACCTTCTTCCTTTTACTGTCTATCTTCTCCTCCCGTGGACCCGGGTGTGGGATGCGTCCTGCTTGTGCCATGGCGGCTCCCGGTCACGTCTCTCCAGTAACACAACGACATTTAACACACATTGACTGGTGTCCACAAAGCAGTGCTGCTCTCTCTCTCTGCTGTCATGCCCTCTCGCCTTTATTTGTTAACTACTTGAATTTCTCTTGCAATAAAATATGATTGCTATGAAAGGAGCATGAAAGGCGCTTCACACAGACACACACACACACACACACACACTCACTCACTCTCTGCAAGCACTGACACACATATACAACCAATTAAACCATCCCAAAAAAAAACTACTGACAACACACACATATACACCATGCAAATGGAGTGCCCACTTTACAACACAAGCACACACACACACACACCAAAGTCATTCAAATACACACATGTACATAACCAATTAGACCAAACAAACCAATGAGAACACACACTTTTACCCAAAACAAAATGCATCGGCCTTGCTACATAATACATTTTTCCAACACACCCACGGACATGTCCACACACACACACTAAACTTCAGTTTAATAGCCTGTGTGAGAGAGTGCATGTGTGTGTGTGTGTGATGTTGCTGTTGTAATTACAGTGGGCGTCGTAGGGAACCGACGGTTAAGCCTTTACACGCTGCAATGGAGAGCTGTGGGGAAATGAACGACTCCAGAGAGAGAGAGAGACAGAGAGAGAGAGAGAGAGAGAGAGAGACGGAGAGAGAGAGAGAGAGAGAGAGAGATATGACTGACTTTTCAACTAAAAGGAAAACGACAAGTGCACTGGAACATTAATAGTCACAGCACATGAACCAATAGCACAGAGGAGGAGGGTTGAGAGAGTGGATGGAGAGATGAGAGACGGAGAGGAAGTGATAAACAAAGGAGAGAGAGACAAACAGGGGCGGTTGTCCCTCTGCCAAGCCGGCGCTACCATCCACCAGGGTGTGGGCGCCATGTTGTGTGACGGCAAGAAAGCCAATCGCTTTAATATGCTGTAGGTTGTTCCAAACGTTCAAACATTAATATTGACAAGTCAGACAATATGTATGTATTGTTCTGAAGAGGAGGAGACCGCATGGCAAGAAAGGAGAAACAATTTGGCGTGGGCATGTCTAGGTGATGCAATTGCAGGGCAATGAGCGCTCACTGCCACAAAAATACTAATAAATACAGACGATAGAATAGTGTTGCCATGAAACCAATCCAGGATCTGCTGTTGAGTAACTTGGAGAAGCTCTCGCCTCTCCTCCTCCTCCTTTGGCTTTTGATGGAAACCTGCTGAAGCCGGTCTCTCTACGTTCATACCGTGAGCTGGAAGGTATAGTATTCCTGTACTCATACTAATGGCTGTTGTTGTGTATCCTATAGTCAATCTACTTACGCTTATTTTGTGAGGTTTTACTGGTTTAAATCTTACAAGATTTTAAAAAGGTTTATAAAAATTCGCTCATAACTTAAACAAAAAATGAGATAGAGGTCTGGTTCTCAGATGAGCTTGTTGTTGGGGTTAACTTCAGCTCAAAATCTCGGAAGCGAGCTGCAGGGTGAGACGTCACCAGATGACATTTGATGATGCTTCATTTCCTGTAGGGCTCTCAAGTCATTTTAGGCCCCCGTACATTTTTTAATCTTCTGATGACCTCCCAACAACTATTTGCATCACTTCCTGTAGGGCTACAGCCAGGAAATTGATAATCCTACATGTCCTCGAGGCCCTCTTTCATATAAAAGAGACCTTGACCCCTAGTGTCCTTGACCCCTAGGTTACCTGCTAATTGCTCCTGGTAGCCCTAATCCTGTAGGGCTACCACCCCATGTTGATCATTTTAGTAGACTTTTGAACATCTTTTTTGTCTGCCTTTTACTTTATTGATTGCATTCATGCTTTAAAAACCTTAAAAGCGGTATTAATTTGTCATGATATCTTGAAATGTATGCATAAAATGTACCTTTGGAATGGACTTTTTGGTGAAGCAATGGTGAACATAACTTCGTACAAAAACACGTCGGCTTACAGCAGTGCGCTTAGTCGGTCGGAAATCCAAAAAAGTAATCCCTGGATCACTCTAAAATCTACGTTTTCATTGAAAGAACATCATGTTACATAAAATAACACCTGACATGACATCTCAGATAACGCAAACACAATGATTCAAACAACATGCAAGCTACATGGTTTCAGCGATAGCAGCATCCATAGCAACCACCATAGCAACGATACGAGAGTAGTACGAGATCTGAAGCTGAGGTCTGACGATGTCCTAATATGTCCACCGTACTGGAGTTCAAACAGAAGTAAACCGGAAACAAAGCCTCCACTGTGAACTCTGAGCCTGTGAGGACGCTCAACGCGTGGAGGATGAATCTGGACGTCCAGAGTCCCGGTGGAGGTGGCTCCTTTGAGTGTCTCTGCTGGGTGTTGTGATGTCAATGTTGCAATGGGGAGGAATTTGAGGGAAGATACCATTGACTTGACCTCGTGATTTTGACAGGACACACCGACAAAACTGTCAACGTGACACAGACTGATCTATAATCGTAATGAGAGGATCAGAACAGATAATTACCTGTCTCTGATCAATAGCACAGCCAGACACATCCGGTCACCCTTTAGCAGTCACCTGGAAAAGAACGCACACACACACACACAAATCTTTACACCTTGAGATTGAATGATAATTAGGAAGCTCACTGTCAGACAGACAGATAGAAAGACATAAACATATAGCATCTAATCAGACCTGATGAATCAAATATGACCACGTACAGTATTTAAGTAACAAAAATGGAACCCCAAATGTGCACGACCAAGCATATGATATAAATGCGCGATAAATAATCCATTTGATCATTTTTGTTTATCCCCCCCACCCCCAGCTCCTACCAGAAGATTCATCAGAGCCTCCTCATGCAGTGTCAATTATTAATCTTTTCATTTGTGGTGTTATATTAGAATGCATGGCTCAGAGAGCACGCAGGCACCACTGTGGCAGGCCACGTAAATTCATTTTGTAAGGACAAAAGGCTTGCAGAGGATACAGGACGGACTAATAAGTATTGTGAATTATGAATGCCAGTGTCCTTGGTGCATGGTAAGAGGTGATATAGATTATTATGCAAGCACCGTGATGCTGTCCACATCGTGTTGTCCCAGAATACAAGATGAGAAGGAATGCATTTCAACATGAAGTTGAAGTTTTTTTTGTCAAGTTGTTTTGTTTTCTACTTTGGTGAATGCTAGTAAAATTGCACGTCTGCTACTTACTTCTTACACAAGCCGGTATGTTACAGAAGGGAGAAGCAATAATTGATTATAATGCAATGGGACACAGCCTATGCTAAAGAAAAAATGAATCCTATGCTTGGCAGGCAAACAGTAAAAGTAAAAGCCTTTGAGCTTTTACTTTGGATGGGACTTCAGGGAGAAACGGTACACAGCTCTTCTCTTTGATAATTGCTAAATAAAAATAAATGCAAATGTAATCTCTCCATGACCACAGAAACACAGGTAATACTATCTATACGTAGGGTACAGTAGGACCATGCATGCTGCACACACACACACATATACATTTTGTGTGTAAATTTGTGTGTGTGTGTGTGTGTTTTCAGAGATCCCCTCTCTTTGTTTCTTTGTTGTTTCCATCTTTCCTTCCTTTTATCTGCATCTCTTCACCATCACAGAGAGAACAGGACAATTACAGATCCAACAGTAAACTAGACTGGGCACAGAGCAAAAGAAATGCAAATAATATTAAATGAATACACGCCGATGTACGTGCTGTACATCGGCGATGATTTAAGTGTCATGTGTTTCTTCTTAGTGATTCAATTTACATTTAGTGTCGCGTCTCTTTTCTGGGTCAATATGCACAGAACATCCCCAGACACAGGATCTCTGTCAGCTTCAACCTTAGGATCACAGTCTGTTGTGAATCCTGCCTCCAGAGAGCAAACCGGCTGATTGCTAAAACTAATTGCAAAGTAGGCAACTATTTGATAAAGCCATCACCTGCAGACATCATGCACAGCAACAAACACGTACACAAACATGTACACAGTTTATTTTTACAAATATTTGTTTGGTGCTAAAGTAATTAAATTAAAGTAATTAAGAAACGATGAAGATCGATTTATATATTTATATCCATAATAATTTGTTTAATTAGTATTTTTTCTTCCTTATTTGTGTATTTATGTTTTCACATTTATATATCCATGTATCTTCAGCTGACAATCAATGATAATGAGCCCTAATATTCCTTCTAATTGCTGTTTGAGTTGTATTAGTGCAGCGCCGGCTCCAAACAGGCCTGTTGGGAGCCGGCCGGTTGCTTGGCCTCCAGTGTCGCTGCTGGCAGCGTTCTGGAGAACCGCTCATCCATTCCAACTTCACACTCGACACGGCGCTTCCTCTGGTCCTCAGCAACACACCCACCGAGTGTGAAGTCGATCGGATGAATGATGAACTCCTCTAATTATAATTTGATTATATTCATAAATACGTCCCGTAGAGCTCAAGAGCTCCCACTCGACACTGCGCTCCCTTTCTAGTTAAAAACGTGCCTTTTCGGAACGGGCCGATCGCTCGGTCTCCAGTATCGCTGCTTGCAGCGATACTCATCCAAACAACTTTGCAGTCGACTCTGCGCATCCTTGGGTCCATAGCGAGCGACGGAGAGCGAGCCGCCCAACGACCCGCCATCGGTCGTACATAGATTTTTGTACCTTTGTGTGCACATCATTATTTTATTTTATTTATTTATCCTTTTTTTATCATTAAGTTCTCTCTTTATCTTTCCCAAGCATACATGTAAGCAACCTTGTAAGATGCCAAACTCCTGTGCCTTAATGACTTCTTTACTGGAGGTGTCTTCGGATAAAAGGGGCCTCCTAAATACATGGGGAGAAACAAGAGCACCTAGATTCAAACCAAGGACCACATTTCTGCTTCATGCCAAGTTTTGCTCAAAGGATTTGGGCAAAACTGAAGTACACAACAAACTACATCCAAAAGAACTGGTCTGATCCAAATAGGAAACAACATCACCCTTTTACTTCCAAATTGGGTAAGGTGTGGAACATTGCTTTAGTTTACTGAGCTACCAAAGTTATTAAAAGTTAGTTAAGGTCACAGTGTGACCTTGTGTTCATGTGCTTCAACCAGGTGAAATGTCTATTAATGCCTCTGTTTGCAGCCATGAAGTGTTCCACTTAAAACATGGTGTTCCTCTCTCAGAGTGTAGCCAGGTGGCAATCAATCACTTCTATTTGCTCTGTTCATTTGGAAAGGTGTTATTATGAATTATTATGGTGAAGGTTGTAGTTCCACGCCAGGTGGATGGGGAGCCTTTCCCTGGTTGTAAAGACCATCGCAAACAAAATGGATGGAGAGTGCATGAAGTGACATTGAGGGTAAATACATCGTTTTTATCAAATGTACGTGTATATAAAGGAAGTTTAGTGGTGATTTAGAGTGGCTCAACGGTATGCGGTAGTAGCGCCATTATTATCATTTATCCTGAATTTAGTGCTATATAAATAAGCTTTATTGTTACGGTATTATTAGGTATATCGCTGCTTTTTAAATGACAAAGATGACACAGTTTTAAAACAAATGAAATATTTAAATTATTAACTATTATTAATGATATAAAATTATGAAATGCAGAACACAGAAGGGCAATGAGGCCCAATAAGAACGCAAGGTTCTTATTGGGCCTCATTGGCTACACACCGTTTCTCCTTTAGCCTATAGCCTAGGGCCTAGGCTATAGGCTAGGCTATAGGCTAGGCTATAGGCTAGGCTATAGGCTAGGCTATAGGCTAGGCTATAGGCTAGGCTAGATATAAATGATCAAACCAAAATAAATAAAGCAAATGTTTAGGCAAAATCTTTTAAGTGCAAATCACAATGGAACACAGTCTTATTGAAGTAAAGGATAGCCTATATTTGTCAAAGAAACAGTGCAAAACTAATGGATATGGTAAAAAATTATTGAAAACTAAATATTCCTTTCCTTTAGCATAAAGAATAAAGTCTATAAGAGTTAGATCTGGGTTGTCCCAGGAAAACCAACATGGGCGAACCGCCTACCCTGTAAGAGCCAGAAGTCTAAATGGTTGCGAAGAACCATTTGTAGGAAGTGGCGCCAAACTAATCGTGTTTCCTGCATGAAAGGACGTCGAAGGACACAGACGTTACAAAGGAGTTTTCAAATTCACATAAATACTGCCGTGTCCAGCTAAACTAATATTGACAATAAATGTAGGCTAACCCAAGATCCATTATTACATGGGAGTGCCGAGTATTGTGATTTTTTTATAATCACAATACAATAATTACAAATGCATTTACTATTTTGCCGTCCTTTGTGATCCATCCATTGTGACCTAATGTTTTCCCACATGTATTTGCCATTATATCCATATTTTAAATCTAGCCAACTAAAGTTAATTGATTCAGTCACTTTAGTCATTGTCAAGTTCTTCTAGTCACAAACGTTCCCCCCTAAACGACCAAATCCAATGCAGCGACGTGCCGGCTGTAATGTGAGGTATCCTGACGTTGTGTATTCAAGTAAATACTGATGGTGGGGTCTCTCAACCAAATCAGTTCACAGATCCGAATCATTTGACATTTACCGTCTGTTTCCTGATGCTGAGTGCGTGGAGGACGCTGCCGACAGCTGGGTCTGTCGTCAGGGCGGCGTTTGGTCCCAAGCGGTTCGGAGGGCGTGCACAAAGTTTTGCGCCAGGGTTGCCATGTCTGTATACCGTTTTAGCTCCTTTTTACAACGACAATATAATATAACTGCATATTAAAAACAAATGAGCACTGTTCACATTTTACGTGGAGGACGGGGGGGCGTAAAAAACACACTCACACACTACATTAGTTATAGTTAACAAGAGAGGACTATCTAGGAGGCCTTTTATTGGTTGTTGCCGAAGTAATAACAATAGTAATCATCATTATTATTATTATAGTAATAATAGTATTCATGTGTTCATTATGTTATGCAAAATACTAATTTGACAGAAATTGATGGTTGGTGAGCTTTGCAAATTAGTGCCAATACTGAGTCTTTGCTCAAGCTCAGAACTCTTATTGTGATTTGGCTCATAATGGTTTGAATAAATACAATAAATGGTTATATTGGTAATATTTACTACTTGTTTTTATTTCACCATTTTAAACCCATATTTCACAATGCTTCTGTCAGAAATGAGCAGCCAAGAAAACACCACCACCACCACCTGCACAGAACAACAAGAACCTTGTTTTCGGTCTCAAGAACCAGCGCAGGGTTCTTAGTG
>OMKN01069762.1:0-11164 GCA_900302345.1 Melanonus zugmayeri
GTACATTTCAGACATGTTCACAGCATACAAACCAAGCAGGGCTCTAAGATCCACTGACTCAGGCCGGCTAGTAGAGCCCGGAGTTCGTACCAAACATGGTGAAGCAGCTTTCAGCCATTATGCTGCTTGCAACTGGAATAAGCTGCCAGTTGACCTGAGATGTGCCCCTAATGCAGCCATTTTTAAAACCAGGCTGAAAACATTTATTTTCTCTAGTGCATACACTCTGTGACCCCATGTGGACTTACAGACTGCCCAAAACTATTAGCGTACATAAATAACCAAATGTTTATGCACTGTACTTAATTCTGTGTACCATTATTATGATCTAAGAGTAATAATTGTGGTTAAATGTAACTTTGTACTGTGTTTTAAAGAGTGTGTCCCTGTGCTGTTATGCTTTGTTCTTCTGTTTTCTTTTTCTGCTGTACCCCTACCTCTTATCCCTTTCAAATACTTTCTGTATCTTTATTTTTATGCTTTTTGTAAAGCACATTGAATTGCCTCTGTGTATGAAATGTGCTATATAAATAAAAACGTACTTACTTACTTACTTACTTACTACTAGTATATCATGTCCTTGTAGAAGAGCTACTGTCTCAAGGTTTGCAGTACCTCCAGTAATAATACATATAAAACATAGATGTAGTGGTCAGAGCACCAGAAATTACACCAGAACAAAAAGTTCAGGTGTAAACTTTATTTATTTACCACATGTACAAAACAAATCAATAAACGATCTAATTCTAATGATAAAAATGTATAATATTGTATAATAACACCAAGAACCAACAAAACTAATGCAGATCGGACCCTGGCAAAACCTCCCAGCATGCTGCATTCCTCCCGTCATGCCTACAACGTAAATAAATACATTTAAAAAAACAACAACATATTCTTTCCACGACACATTTACAATGAACTCTCTTCTCTTTTGCACACACGATGTAGCCCACCTGAAATTGAGTTTCACACTCCACATGAGTGAGAAAGAGAGAGAGAGAGAGAGAGAGACAGAGAGAGAGAGACAGAGAGAGAGAGAGAGAGAGAGAGAGAGAGAGAGAGAGAGAGAATGAACATGGTGGAAGATCAAAATGAAAGCAGAGGAAGTGGGAGCAGCCTTCTAAGAATGACTCAGAAATATGACTGTCACAAGTTGTTTTATTTCAAATCTAAAACATGTAGTGCCACCAATCAAGAAGTGACCGCATTGAAGCAGAACTGTTCGACAACATAAGGAGAATGAATATTAAGGAGAATCATCCTCAAAACATTACAGGCTACTTTTATACATTTTGTATCCTGTATGCAATTTTGGTGTTTGGCCACTTGAAGCTGGAAGCAGAAGTCCAAGGTGACAAATGCAAAAACATAACAAAAGCATTTGAGTTTGTTGACTACAGCGTATGCTAATTTCTATTGTTTCTGAAAGTAGGCCCTTGTACACAACAGCAAATCAAAGACCCTGCACCGCTTCATGTTGTGTTGCAAAGCTACTCGCACGTTTCATGCCAATTTCCATTTCGGATTAAGTTTATCAGAGCCTTTACAGAAGCCATGAGCCAGGAGCCTTTATGGCTCCTGGCTCATGGCTTCACAAGATGTTTAGCTTGTGTATCCTGAATAAACATCTTGTGTAGCAAAGTGGTTTGTGACATGTTGCATAACCAAGTATGTCTGGGTGTGTGTGCTGTTTTTCCTCCAGCAAGACGCCTTTGGTATTTAGATAAACATTTGGACTCGGTTGTGGAACATATGAAAATACAGATGGTAAAAAAATGCTTTTATTCATGACTCACTGCATTATTATAATTCTAGCACACGGTGTAAGAGGTAGGAGGAGAGACTGTTAAAAGTACCTTCATGTTTTCCCCTTTGAAACTGAATTTCTGTTTCAGAGCACCACTAAACACACTGTGTTTAACTTTCTCAGAAAACATTTTTTGTCCAAAGAAATAACAGCTTAAGGAAACATGATAGTTCAATCCTAATTTTAGTAGATATACAAGAAAGCAAAAAACATTTTTGTAGAATACTGTTAAAATGTATACAGTATCGAAGTCAATGATGTCAATTTGGGGGCTAAAATTTATGTTTTTATTCTCTATGTAAATATACCACAGCTAAGTCACTAATGCAGATGCCTCCAGATAGTCTCCTATACTCAGACTCGCACTAGGAAGCCTATCATATTGACACATGGCAACATTTACAAATAACTGATTCATTGTTTATTAAGAATTTGTAAGAATTGACATGTGTATTGTAAGTCAAATTAAAATGGACTGAATGGATCAGTTTCTAATGTAATTTGTAAACAGTTATATGACTTAACTGTAAAAGAAAAATGATAAAAAGCTTTCAACTTTCAGAAGGTATAGACATAGTGCACAGGACAACCAGGACATACTGTAGATGTAGTAGGCCTACATATAAGTCTGTTTGCTCCAATAACAAGCAACGTATTTTCATGTAGAAACATTGCTGTTAGGGCTGGAGACTAGTGAACCCAAGCGCAAGACACAGACACTGGATAAGGGATGAGGAAGGGATTTAATGAAGGAATAACAGGGTAATCAGACAGATGGGGATATCAGCAACAGGCAGGGTAGTCAGGCAAGTGGAGGTTTGGCAATAGGCGGGATAGTCAGACGTGTAAGTAGACAGGCAGGTAAGAACCGAAAACGAACGTGGAATATTCAACAATCTGGCAATGATTGTGTGGAAAGCCGGGGTTTAAATACGGCATTGATAATGAGCAGATGAACCACAGGTGCGTAGACTGAGCAGGTGCGTTGAGTGATTTAATCAGAACTCTAACTTGCGGCCGTGCCCCCAGAACATACACACACACACACACACCCACAGGAACAAACAGGGGAGAGCGAGAGAGAGGCCCAATCTCAATGTCCGCCCTAAGGACTGAGCCCTGAGCCCTCACAGACGTCAGCTAACTGCCGACTAATATGAAGGAGAGGCCGATCTGGTGGGCATGACAATTGCTGATGAATTATTCATTTCAAAGCAATTCAAAGTCTTTGTAACATTTAATCTGCAAACCAAATATGGTAATTGATCAATCTCTGTTGATTTGATAACAGTGATGTTTTTTTACATGTTAGATAATTCTATCAGTTTGTATTTGTTTGTTGACTGAAGGACTTGCATTGCTGTCAAAACAGAATTATACCCATAATTATAGTCTTAGTTCATAATGTCTGTATTGTGAGGATGAATTCCCCTTGGCAGTCTTGTAGCAACAGTATAGTGAAATCCTTACCTAAGAAACAGTCTGTAAAACAATCTATAATTAAGCTTTATGTCCCGTTATGTATGGAACTAATAATATATAATATAATATATATATAATAATATCAAACATCCAAGCAATGATAAACCATGATCAGAGATGGCAGCATATTGGTACATTTGGTTAAATAGAATTCCATTTGGCTGAATTTACGACACAGCAGGGGTGACCGCAAATCTTCAGCGTTGCTTGGCTTCTAGAAGGAAAAGCCTATAATGCCGCTTTTCCACTAACCAGCCCGGTACGGTACAGTACGGCACGCATACCTATCCTACCCTTACCAGACAGTAGGAGGAGTTACTTAATATTAATAATATTATTAAGTAGAGTAACGTCAAAATGCTGCGGAGACATGCGTTTCCCGATATCGATGTACACACACACACACACACACGGCCGATCAGCTCAGGAGTCGGGCTGCTAGCAGCTGAGATGACCGGCTGCTCTCACCCGGCCAGCGGCTCCTCATGTCCGAAAACGTCAGAGCAAATTTCGAAACAAGCGTTATTTGGATAAACTGACCACATATTCTGAATCTACATGGTTACTTTCTCGCCTGAAAAAATATTAAAACTTAATAAAGTAACATTAACAGTCCCTAGAGCGAGTTTGCAGCCTGCGGTTTCAAAAGCAGCCGAACGCACTCTCTCATGGGATGACATATTTGTGACGATTTCCATTGACCAATCAGCGGTCTGCTCATTTGCATAACAGCATGGATAGTACCCTTGGTACCTACTCGCGAAGGGTAGCTAAAATCGGCGCGGGCACTGCGGCCCGGCACGGGTGGCAGTGGAAACACGAAAAGCACGGATGAGCACGGGTTCCGGTACGGCACGATAGTGGAAAAGCGGCATTAGATGACCTGGTAGATGGCCCTCCACTGACGAGCGAGTGAAAGCTCACCGCTGGACTGGTCGTAAGAGGGAAGGCCAGCCAAATGGTGAGGCTGAATAGCCAGACAGCGAAGCGGACACTGCTTGACTTCCGGCAACAAGACCCGCATTGACCAGCAAGATGGATTCCCCCGAACCAATCCAAACCGATTGGTCAGAAGTGAGCTGAGAGCGGATCTAAAGATTTAAGATCTAAATGGTCTCATACAGAGGCAGTCAACCAGAACAGATATTCTCACAGAGCATTTCACTCACTAATAGCTGACGGGTGGCTGTGGCATTTCTAACAAATTACACTCAAATAATAGCTCTTAAGTCTTACCTGCAGCACCTTTAATCTAAAATGAATGCATCAATCCAAAATGAATAAGTGAATCAAAGATATAGAACATTTCAGAAGAAAAAACATATTACATTACATATTTCATGCATATTACACTTTTATTTTTATGGTAAAAACAAACAACTATTTGTATGAGGAATCGTTGTGGAGGAATGTGTAATCAGATAGAAGTCAAGACTGAGCAGCTAAACACCTAAACGACACAATTTTAAAAAATCCTATCTTTTCCCCCATAACATTTTCTGTAATGGAGGCAATCCGGTTTATTCATGCATCACAATGGATAAGGAAAAGGTTTCTCTTTTTTGTTTAAAGGTGTCATTGCATCGTTTTTTCATAAATTGCGCTCATTTTGAGATACGATAGGTCACTCCTAGTTGCATTATGCATGTTTATGCCTACTTTGGCTTGCCGCCTCGAGGGGGGGGGTCTGGTGCGAGGACTCTGTCCGCGATTGTATGGTCCCGTTAAAAACAATGAAAACTGGACATTTTCATGAATTTAGAAAAAATGCAAGCGTGCACCACGTGTCATAGTGTCTGGCCTTACCGTCATACCGTTGACCGTCCCCAGCTCCTCTCTGATGGTGAAAACATCCAGGAGGGCCTGGGTGGGGTGTTCTCCCACCCCGTCCCCTGCGTTCATCACTGGCTTGCGACAGTGACGCGAGGCAGTCTGGTCACCATGGTAGCAGGGGACAGGTCCAGATACAATGGAAACAAGAGAGAATCATTGTGAACCACAGACCTTAAAGGGATACAGGCGTTTGCCTGTCTTACCCAGATTTAGACGAGTTGTTTAATTCCAAATTCATCATTGTGCGTCCAGAAGGGGAGTTCACTGGGTTAGCATTTGCTTTCTGTTAGCTGCTTCCATTGACTTGCAGTTACAGTAGCCTAGCTCCTGTTCATGTGAGGGCGCTGTGATTATTAGGCTACCTGTGATGGGCCACTGGCGCAATTACCTCTACACACATACCTCTTTGACATATTTGATTTGCTAGGGGACGGAGTTTTAGTCCACAATGAAGCACAGAGCAAGCGCCACAGTCTGCGCCCGCTATGCCAAAAACGAACCGAACGAGGGAGGGAAACGCACCAGGGTCGGGAACAACGACGCTCCAAAAGGAAGCCGGTGTGAACGAACGCACCCTTAAAACAAAACAACCCCCCCGCTCACCTCGACGGCGCCGGGCTCGGGGTGGCGGAGCACCAGGACGTCAGCGTAGCCACTCATGGTCTGGACCGAGTCCGCCAGGGACTCGCCCTTCTGGGAGGAGGAAGTGGCCTCGCTGAAGTGCACCACCGAGCCACCCAGGCGCTGCATGGCCGCCGCAAACGAGCTGCTGGTGCGCGTGCTCACCTCGTAGAACATGGACGCCATCACCTTGCCCTGCCACCAGGAAGGGGGTAGAGGGACGGTCAGTAGGTTGGCCCATTATTATAAAAGAAACAGGCTGTTATCAGGAATGACTGTGTGTGTGTGTGACACACACACAAAAGAAGAGAACCAACCTTCAGGATGTCGAGGCTTCGCTCCTTCTGGACGAGGAGACGCAGATTGTGGGCGACATTGAAAAGGTGCGAGATCTGAAAAAAGACGACGAGGTACAGGAAACTGAAAACTATTGGAACACTTAAAAGGTCCGGTGGTGGCTGTAGAACAGGGCTGGTATCACACTGCACATAGGAACCTAATGAGGCGATACTGCGTTAACCATGTATTAAGGGAAGACATACTTGCTAGCCTGATGTAAACCGACTGTCCCAATAACCGTTTTCAAAGTAACTATTTTATGTATTACTGTGTGCTAGGGTTACGGTTATGTATTATGTATTAGTGTGCTCGATATGCATTACTAACAAGGCCACTTGGGAGAGGTTGACAACACTACTGTTGGGATAGAGATGTAGTGACCTACGGTACGTGAACCGTAAAACATAATTAAACCAACCCTAATGAGATAGAGCCATGTGTTCTACCTGCTCCTTGCTGAACTGCCTCACGGACAAGATGTGCTGGCCCACCAGTGGGTTCAGCAGGGGGGAGACCAGCAGGTGGGAGACCGGGACCGACTGCCCCGTCTGGGGGGAGAGGAGCCGGGACAGGGGAGGGGGGTGGCTGTAGCCGTCGCCGGTGCCCACGTGGACCGGAACCATCATTTCTACGGGACGAACGACACGTTCAACACGAGTGTTACCGTTTGAACATCAGTTATGGATGGATGCTATAAATCACAGCACAAAACACAAACAGCCAGTCCATAAAGCGACACAATGACAAACTGATGAAGACCAGCATATTCGTTTAGCGCCAGGCGTAGTCTGCGGCCATGCACGGTTGTAGCGACTATAGTTAGCCTGAGAAGCCATTTGCAGGGGAGGGGGGATGTTTTGGCATTAATAGTGGAAGCACTGCCCCTACAAGCAAGTTTCAGCAAACCTTCATCAATCGGCCTCCTCAAAGACCTGTCCTTTGTCTCTTCGGCTGTAAAAAGAGCTTTAGAGAGAAAACAGAGTCAGAGGCGTTAGGAGACTTCCAACCCAAACACCATCCGTTTACCTTGACCTGGGAGCAGCTTGGTTTGATTGAACCTGGGTAAAGGAGTGATTTAAAATGTGATAGAAAACGTGATATACGATATAAAAAAATGATGATTTAGTCACAAGCAAGACAAACGTGTATATTATTGTGATTCTTTGAATGATTGTGAGTTATGAACAGATCGTGTGTCTAACAAAGGAAGGAAGAAGAGCAAGAAAAAAAACACCACCTCGGATATTAAGATGGCCGCTGTGTCAATCTCTTACCCGGGTATTCAATTGGGTAGGTAATGATTTTCTAATACCCTATTCATCTGCAAGGCTCATGTCAGTGGCGAGAGCATAGGAAATCAGTGTTATTTGTGTAACAAAATGCATGCAGCTTGTGAGAATGAGCACACAGGTCCCCCAGACCCGGTGTACCGGGTATAGATTAGACCGTCATCCCCTTCATCAACTCAGGGTCTTCTTCTGCCATGATATGGAGCACAGAGGACATGTTCATGTCCATTTACACACTGTACACTTCCTGATCCACTCGGGCCACATCTCAATAACTTGAAGTGGTTTCCAGAGCGCAGCGCCGCAATTGTTTTCTTTAAATATAATTTCTCAAAATACTAGTGGAAAGATAACAGTAAATAAAAGGTCCAATTCAGATTGAGATGCAGTGGGTGTTGGCTTAAGCCCATGACATATTGTGAGACAATTTAACGTTTTTACCAAAGTCCTTTAAACTCCACTTTAAAGGACTTTGACCTCTCCTTAGACCTGCAGGTACAAGTAAATTAACCAGATGATTTCTTCCCCCGCAGAGACATTTTGAATAAATAAAAGTTCCCCAGAGGTTGAAAATAAAAACATTAAATGTAATTTGAAGACATAAGAAACAATGCATATAGACAGCCCAACAAACAACCTGGAAGTGTAAACGTGAAGCAGCTGTGAAAACAGACCGGCGAGGGCAAAGCACTGTGGGTAGTGTAGTACCTGGGGCCAGGCCGGGGTCGGAGGAGCGGTGCACGCGGGGGGGCAGCATGTAGCGTCCGTCAGCGCGGCGCGGGCTTGCGGCGCGGGTCCGTACTGTCGCCTCGCGGGGAGGGGTGGGCCGCAGCGGTTCAGGGGTCTGGATCAAACCGCAGGCTTGTTAGGGTTAGTCTCAGTAATCTTTACATTAACGTCTAAACTTTGATGGCAGACGAGCTCAAATCTGGGTTCACTTTCTTTCGCTACATATTTTTCAACCAATCATGTTGCTGGAGGCGGGGATCTGTAAGCACATAATTGGCTATTGTCAGCAACTACACAAACTTGGCCAGCAGTAGTAAACTGTAAAAAAGTGTCTGTAAAGGTTTAAAAACAACACCATGTAGACCATTGTATTTCTACAGCCACTGTCGAAATATACTTCGTTTTCTTCAGTAGAATATCTCTAAGGACACAGGCAACAAGGTGTAACTCGGCCCTTTTCAGTTGTTGGTTTCCGACCCAGGCTCTGTGCCGTTTCCACCCAGAAGTTCTGCTAGAACATAGTAGGACTGCTGGATCCTAGAAGTTCTGCTAGAACAGTAAGACTGCTGGGTCCAAGATTAGGGTTAGGTTAACTAACCAACTAGGTTAACTAACCCTCACCACAGACTTCTTGTTGTACAGCCAACTCTGCCTGGTCATATCCTGGTCTTATGGGCTTCATTATCTTTA
This sequence comes from Melanonus zugmayeri, assembly GCA_900302345.1. Classification (NCBI taxonomy): domain Eukaryota; kingdom Metazoa; phylum Chordata; class Actinopteri; order Gadiformes; family Melanonidae; genus Melanonus; species Melanonus zugmayeri. Next base: position 8,794 of record OMKN01069762.1, read on the forward strand.
ATATATTTAATATTATTAATGATCCTTTCTACAATTTAAGTGAACTGAACTAGTCAATACTACAAATCTAAATATACACCTTATTAACAGTGATATTTAAATGCCCTCACTGCCAGGCTCAAGAGCAACTAGATGCGTTCAGTCAGAGTAATGATCAAAACAACTCAAACATTCTAGAATGTTTAATACATTATCTAAATACCCATTACCTGTGTATGTGTGCGTGTGTGCGTGTGTACCAGTGGGATTTCTTGGACAACTTCAGGAGAGAGCAGGGTGCTGGTGACCGTGGGCCAGGTCCTCACATCCTCTCCGTACCCAGGAGGCACCAACACCTGGGAGAGGAAGAGAACCACCGGGAGTCTTCATCAAGCCATGCATGGTCTGTAGGTTAGCTGCATTATACATTGCTAATGCATGCATGCGTGCGTGCGTGTGTTTCCTCACCTGGCCATCAATGTAGGCCACCTCTCCCCGCAGCACCACCCGCCGGACTTTCCCCCGGACCTTCATCCCCTGGAAGGGCGTCCACTTGGACTTGGTGAACTGCATGGCTTGAGGGATGACCCACTCCTGCTCCAGATCCACCTGAGAGATACAACGTCACCTCTTCAAGGGCTCAGTCTAGACCGCTACCGACATCCCAATAAATAAACATCCGACTAAAGCGGTTTATAATTGCTGCGATGCGCCGTTCGTGAAGTGCGCATGGCCACGGCATTTATAGTTGCCGTAGCGATGCTGTGGACGGGCAGTTTGCATATTTTGCTTGCGGAGCTTCGACATTTCAGAGGTGCGCAACACATCGCCGTAGGAACCATGCGCGAGGGCTGTGATGATGTCATTTTTGGTTTGTTGCCAGCTCACACAGCTCACGCATGGCGACTACAAATGAGGTTTTAACCCTCTAGGGACTGCTACCAAGTCAATATTCAACTAACCCCTCTAGGGCTTCAATGACAGGGGTTGAAATAACATATGAAGAAAAAACAGTATACTGAACTAGACATGTCGAAATGTGCATTTTCTGAAGAAAATATGGAAGAAAATGTGCGTCTGGTTGCGTGAGCCAACTCGTCGCATTCATGCTAACATGCTAATGCTAGCAGGCTAATATGCCAACACACTAGGTTTCAAGTCCCTGGGCGACTTAGAAGCAGACTTATGATTGATTGAATGATGTTGGCTAATTTGCATATATTTATTTGCCGATAACTCAGCCATTTTTAAGTCAATCAAACAAACAAAATATACATTTTGTTCCAAAAGAGAAAAGCAGCATGTCCCAAATTTGGTGTCCTTTCTTTTTCACAATTTTTTCAAGGTTTTCCAAAACTTTCAAGTACAGAAATCTATACAGACAGACCTTATGGGTCCTTGAGGCAAAACGATTCATGTCAAATAAGGCCCAGATACCAAGTTTCAGACATTGTCGGCAAACGCGGTGAGGGGCGTGGCCGTTTAGGTTTGACCGCAAATTATAGCGCCCCCTGTAGTCAAAAAGGTACCAAACCTTTTTTAAGAACCTGCATACTTCCATGTGTGTCAAATTTGACAACTCCCAGATGTTCACGTTTGGAGTGGTTGATTTTAGCGTCTTGGCCCTATTCACTTTCCATAATAAATAATAATATTCAAAAAATGTATACAATATTGTAACTATGAAAGCATATCATACCAGATATATAGGCAATTTTTTTTGGTTTGGTGTTGATACCTCAAACTGTAGGAGATAGCTCCCGATAATGAGGTGGAAGAATAATAAAGAAAATTAAAAAAAGCCACAGAACAACAATAGTGTGGCTTGTTTTGCAACCACACTAATGACATTTGATACTAGTATGAATATGTGACAATACTGTGCTAGTTTCTAAAAATCCTGACAAAGCAAATTAATTATGACACGTCATCAGAGTGCTGTACTGACAGGATAAATACCAACACTAGATGACCCACCGGGTTCGGGGTAAACATGTGTGAGTGTGAGACATGGGGTGTACTACAAGTGTTTCCAACTGAAGCTTTACGAACCTCCACGTAGGTGTTGTCCTGGGCGGGCAGGGAGAAGATCTTGCGTGGGTTGTCATAGAGACGGCGGATGATGTCATCGAGGGTGAGGCGTCCTTGGCTCACGGCAGTGAGCAGGAGCGGGAGCATGGTCTCCAGACCGGGGTACCCCGGGGGGGGCTTCTCCCCACACTTCTCCTCTATGGAGTGAGGAGCTGAACGACCATACATATATATCAGGGGTGGGGAACCTTTTTCCTGTCAAGGGCCATTTTGAATTTTAGAACATCCTTCGAGGGCCATACGAGGGATGATGGTTCTCCTTCAACGGCGATTGTTGACGCGTATACCTCTGCTCGCGATT
>OMKN01069764.1:0-13410 GCA_900302345.1 Melanonus zugmayeri
CAAAGGAGGGGGATGAGAGAGAGGAGAGGAGGAGTGAGAGGGGAGGAGAAAGGAAGGGGATGAGAGAGAGGAGAGGAGAGAAAAATGAGAGCAGAAATGGGAATATTAATACAATGTTTCACTCTTCTCTTACTTACACCCACACATGCACACACAAAACACCCACACATGCACACACAAAACACCCACACATGCACACACAAAACACCCACACATGCACACACACACACAAACAAACAAACACACATACACAAACAAAACAACCACACACACATGCACAAACACCCACACACACATGGACGCACATGCACAAACAAAACACCCACACACACACACATGCACAAACACCCACACACACACACACATGCACAAACAAACACCAACATATGCACACACATACACACACACACACACAAACAAACAAACACCCACACATGCACACACACACACCTGTGTCCCAGCTGCCTGCACACTACCGCAGCGTTGAGGTCGTTCCAGCCGGAGTCACAGATACTCCCCCAGTCGCCATGGAGATACACCTCCACGCGGCCCTCCTTCCGACTGCTGCCACCCGCCAGGCGTACCAGGGGCCCTGCTCAAAAAAAAATACAAGAAGAAGAAGAAAAACCTCATCAACTCGTCAACGACTGAGAGTGTCGTTCAGGAGCCAGTCACAGTGGTAAATAACATGAACCCTCTTGTCTCCAGATTCCTTTACAGACGCATTTAAAATATCAACAGCTCCAGATTCATGTCTTTATTGTACCCCTGACTGTCAACACGTTGAGTTAAAATTCCTCAGCCCCAGGTACGTGTGTGACGTGTGTGATGTTTGACTCTTTTTTTGTATGGAATACTGACAAGAGGCCACTTGGTGTCACAAAGTATCAATGTCTAAAAGGACCATGTGACCTCCTGTGATTCCTAATTGTATAGACGGTTCCAATGGATCCTCTCGCTCCACTCATCACCACCGTTTGTGCCGTGAATGTGTGGGCAAGGTGGATGCTGCTGCTACGCTAACATGCTACACATCTTCTGCCTCCTCCAACTGCTGTCCCAAAAGACCAGCTATTTCTGTGTTGCTGTTTATCCCAGGAAATGTGATCTATTTGACCTTGGCCTGACTGGTGCTCTGCTGCAATTTCATCACGTGTGAAAGAGTCCACACACTGTGTAATGCTCCCATTGTAATAGTGGGGCGATTCATGAGTTGGGAGCCAAACATAAAATGCAACATATAGTTGTTATAGAGTTATCTGGGTGAATACTCGATTCTGATTGGCTGGCAGGGTGTCCATTAATTCCTGATAATGGACACCGTTCTATTTCCCGTTGGCAAATCGTATCTACGGTTTGTCCTGTTGGCTTGAGTCGTACACTACTGTTTGCATTGCGTAGGAGTCTATGGGTGTGACTAATTGTGTTCCAGGTAATAGTCAGACCCATGGGTGTTTCCAGGGAACCAGATAAAGCACTGCCCGAAAGTTTTTATTTTTAGAGCGAATTGCCCCAAAATATAAAGCAACAAACCTTGTTTTTAATCTTTGGTAAGTGACCATGGTATAAACGGGATAATGCCCTCAAGGTATCCATTATCAGGAATTCATGGGCGACGGGGAGGCTGCCTCTGCGAAGTCCATTCATTCCTGATAATGGACACCTCGTCATTATCCCTTACTTATATCACAGTGTTGTTGAATAGTTAATCCTGATTGGTCAATGACATTCCAAGGGTTTGCATTATTTTTAATAGGACACCTCTGCCTTTTAACAGTTCCAAATCAATGTGCTCCAAATCCAACATTAACAACAATGGTCAAATACAACTATCGACCAGATGTTTCCTTGACAACCCAAAAATAATATGCTCAAAGCACCGGGGAAGAATATTTTAATTTCAGCTGATGAAGTCAATACAAAACCAATAAAGTTATAGATCAAAGTAACTAAATTTCATATCGAATCATTAGCCCTTTTTACACAGAGATCCCGGCATATTCCCGGAAAGACGATCTGGCAATATGCCAGCTTTGCTTACCCAGAACCATGAAGCCGGCATATTGCCGCAACCGTGGGTGCGTTTACACAGCATGCCGGCTTTCCGCAATCAGAGGCGTAACATGTGATGCAACAGCGTCAGCCGACTATCGCGCCGCGTCGGCTGAAACGGCGTAAAAGGGGCTAGTGTTGTTAACTGTGGTATAAGTGGAATTAAGCACCCATTATTGGAAAATAATGTACTGTCTGTCGTGGTTTATTCCTTACATAACATGTGACCCCTGAAATCTGGGCTTGTTACCTGTAGCAGGTGCGATCACCGGCACCTCATTGGTCTCCTGGCTGGCCCCGCCTCTGCAGCGCACGCCCACGTCCTCGCTGTGGGAACAGTCGGTCCGCCCCCAGATACCATGGTGACAGTCGAGCAGGGAGGTCTCCGAGCCGTCGCAGTGGACATCGTCCAATAGGATGAGGCCCGCGCCCTCGCCAAATGCTCCATCCACCACAACCTCTACGTGACCCCTGCAGAGGAGGGGGGGGTGAGGAGGAGGAGGAGGAGGAGGGAAAGGGATGAGTTAGACTTGCATCCCGTCAACAAGTCAGAATCATAGAAGTCCAATATGTCTCAGAGAATGTTATGTCTATTGTTCAAGCAAACCGTGCTGTAGTGTAGCCTCATCATACATTTCGTATTGTTAGAATCACATGGAGAATGTCAGGCCAGGACATTCGGGTTCTTTGTACTTTAAGTAGAAAAGAGTACTTCAAAAGGTTTTCAGAACACGAATACATGTACAAAAAAATTATAAGAGATTAATTAAATAAAAATGAGTAATCGGTCAAAAGAAGTACATGTGGAGTTTTTTTGTCCAACATCTTCACTTAATGTCTACAATTGAAACCCAACGCACGCTTCAATGAATGCCCTAGCTCCGACACTAACAACAATAACAACAACAACAACCAGGGCTGTGCCTGCTACCTGTATCCCAGCTCCCGGCAGACCACCTGCGCGTGCCTCTCGGTCCACTGGTCGTCACACACCGTCCCCCAGTCCCCGTTGTGGAAGACCTCCACGCGGCCCTCCCACGGACTGTCTCCACCCACCAGACGCACCACGCCGTCTGGAACACATACATGTGCATACGTTGTTGTGATCTTCTGTAAGGTGTGTGTGTGTGTGTGTGTCAAAGAGAGTGTGTGTGTATATGTGTGAGTTTGTGTGTATGTGTGTGTCAAAGAGTGTGTGTGTATATGTGTGAGTTTGTGTGTCAAAGAGTGTGTGTGTGTGTATGTTGTACCTGTATAGGGGCTGCAGGAGACACCGGCGTCTTCCATGTGGTCACAGTTGTGTTGCTCCCAGTCACCATGGCGACACTGGCCCAGGAAGAGCTCGTTCCCGGTGCACTTCACCATGTCTAGCATGATGGGGCCGGAGCCTTGGCCGTAGTGAGCCCATGACCAGGCCTTCGCCACACCCCTGGTGTATACATACATGCACACACACACACACACACATATATATATTTAGTATAGTATCAGGATATTTCTGTAACAGTAAAGGGTGTCATTTTCGTAGCAATTGTCGGTTATTGTATTTGCGCAATGGATGTGTTTCATGCTAGTTTACTTTGGAAGTGTCTGGGTGTATTTTATTACTGGCAACGTGATGCACAAGATATGACCTGCCTATCGCTGCAGATTAAAAAATAAACAAAGAAAAGCCTGTTGCAGTGTACATTTTTTGGTCGGTTAATCGTTGACACTTTAATATTTAGTTTAGATTAACCAAACACGCCAGCTCAACTGCTAAAAGAAAGCTGGGATCATCAACAGGATTATGTTCAAACGACAGGACTGCAACCGACATCTTGGGGCTTCACAATGATCTCACTTAATCCACCAAAAACATGCTTAAAGTTCTTCAAGATGAACCACAGTGAGAAAAAAAACCAACTACTATTTTCGCAATATTTCCCTGGTAACAGTGTTTCTACGGCGTGTGTTTGTGTTTGATCCTTCCCCACAAACAGCCCATTATATGCAGCTACGCCAAAAGCTTAATCAGATTGCTCAGGGAACATACTACCTGCTGCACCGTGTCAGAAAACATCACAGTGGTGCTAGGATCTGAATTATTCACAAAGGACAAGAGGTTCCTCTTATTCTTGCATTCACAAACACAGATGGCGCAGAGTCCCAGGGCGTACAGAGAGATGAAATATGGCGTTAAGCGTTGACAACAGACGCTACATTACATCAATACATTACAACTTCATAATTTCTTGACACATAAACAGTTCAATCAGGGATATTATGCATCCTCTGTGGAAATTCAAATGGAGAGTATTAACTTTAAGCAATGTTATTAAAATACAGATGTTGTCTTCTATAAGAAATAGCCATTGTTTGGGGCTCATGCATGTCAGTATGTTTAGCTCACTGAAATCTAACCAAATGACATGGTTCAAATTAAAATCCAAATCATACCATTTGGAAAAGCATAGTGCGGAGTGTGTGTGGTTGATGATTGGTTTAAGCAGCCTCGCCTGGCCCACACCTGTGGTGCATTGGGTGATCAAGGCACACAGGATAAACCAGCCATCACCACACACACACACACACACACACACACAGAGAGCTCCGCATTTCATGTCAGCATTTACCACCTGGATGTAACATCTTGCCAACTTGCCTGTACAACATTCAAGTTGTACAGGCTTTTGGCCTAACAGCCTAACAGCTAACATCGTTCTGAACAAAATGAGGCCGTACCCGAAACCAAGCTGCCTGCAGACCACCTCTGCGTCACTGTCGTCCCATTGGTCATCACAGATGGAGCCCCACCTGCCTTTGTGAAACACCTCCACACGACCCTCAAAGTCCTCCTCGCCACCCACCAATCGAAGTGGAGGTCCACTGCCTGTGCCAGTAGGAAAAAGCATGCACACGTCAGCAGTGAGAAACTGTTACCTTTACACTATATTTCATCCTTGCAGATAATTTTAGCGGCTGGCCTGTTATAATTATCACATAATGTACATTATGTATACTTCTCTCTTGTGTTTCCTTTGTCCTATTTTCTCTCTCTCCCTCCCCCTCTCTTTCTCTCTCTCTCTCCCTCCCTCTCTTTCTCTCTCTCACACACACACACACACACACACACACTGTGTCACTGTCTCTCTCCCTCGGCCTTGGGGCAGGTGTACACTCAGGTGCTGCAGCCTGGCTGTGATGGTGTGTGGACTTCACTATAAGTCACACTGACCTTCTGGCGGCACACACGCCAGTCCCGCCTCGTTTCCATGACTACAGTCGCCGGTGACGAACGTCCTGCTCCGGCAGTTGCTGAGGCTGCCCTCGTCGCCACGGCAACCCAGGCGCTCATAGTGAAATAGGCCAGAGCCCGTTCCGAACTGGGAGCGTTGCAACGCTGTGCCTATCTCACTGTGGGAGAAGAAAAACAAATATATATATATATATATGTTTTATTACATTTATTTACTGGCTTAAACCTGCACGATGTCACTTTTCTTTTCTTTTTACTGCAGCTATTTACTTTATTTATATCTAACTAGAAGGTTTCTCAAGAATAAAATGCGCCCATCCACAAAGTCAACCCATCCAGGGAATTTTGATCTATAAAACATTTTATTGTGGTCCACTTGAAAATGATATAGCTCTAACTGTAGCTACAACTCAAGTCACTGGAGGCTGCTAACTGGAAAAGGAACATAGTGCAGGTTCAATGCACTATGTTTTGTTAAAGTAAAATGATGACGTGTTTGTTGTACTGCTCCCACCCCAGGCCAAGCTGTCTGCAGATCACACTGGCGTCTCTGTCTGTCCAGTGGGAGTCGCACACCGCCCCCCACTGGCCGTTCAGGTACACTTCCACCCGGCCGCTGTCCGACGACGAGCTGCCCACCAGCCGAGCAGCGCCTGTCAACAGCATTCAATTATTAATCAATATATATTAATATATTAATATTATTATATAAATTTTTATATAATATAATAATAATTTAGTAGTAGTAGTAGTAATAATAATAATAATAATAATAATACATTTTATTTGTTCAGTGCTTTTCTCAAGCAGTAAATTCAGCAGTAAACAAAAACAAGAAATATCAGATAACGTTAGTTTAAACAAAACACAGACATTAACCTTTAAAAGTAGTGACACAGTCTGATTGACGGTTGTGTGGATTAATTAATTAATCAATTAATAAATTAAGCGTACCCTGGTGGCAGTCGCAGTAGGCCCATCCGATGGCCCCGGAGTTCTGCCTGAAGAAGCACCAGGGGTTGGACTCGCGGTCGGGGTTCCTGCAGTAGCTGTGGTCGCCCAGCCCTCGGCCCGGGTACTGGAGCACGTAGTCGGGGAACTCCGTCCACTTCAGGCAGGGGGCGCCAGAGTCGGTCTGGGCCACGGTGCCGTTGTAGTAGCCGAGCTCCGTGAAGCCCTCCGAACACGACAAAGGGGCTGGAGAGAGAGAGAGAGAGAGAGACACACACACACACACACAGACACAGACACACACACACATAAAAGTCACTTTGGATAAAAGCCTCTGTGATGTAAATACAAATGTAAACATAAATGTAGAGAGAGCGTGAGCAAGTGAGAGAGAGAGAGAGAGAGAGCGTACATCCTTCACATGGCTTTTGGTTATCATTTTGCATTATTCATGTTGTTTTTTGTCTATGTTGTTAGTACTAAGGTTCTTGTTTTATGCATTACTATACTCGTTTCCCAGTTTGCGTTGGCAATACAAATGCCTTTTCTTATAGTGGAAGCAGAGCACATTGAAATGGAATAGAGAGAAAGAGTGCAAGAGTTTGAAAGAGAGAGGGAGGGAGGGACCATTAGAGAGATAGAGAGAGGCAGAGGGATAGGGAGAGTGAGAGAGAGAATAATTGGATCGAGTAGGTGGGGCTTCAGACGTGTTTTGCTGCGGACTGGATGAGAATGAAAGGAGGATCAGCAGAGAAACTTCTGGAGTAAGATGAAGGAATAGGAAGCGGCGAGCGAGAGAAGTTTTGAAGGGCTCTTATGTATCACATATTATCATCCATCTGAACCCAATGCCTCACACACACATACGCACGCACACACACACACACACACACACACACACACTCATTCATTGTCAGGCTCGCTCTCTCACTCGTTAATCTGCACGTTCCCTCTCACTCATTCATCTGCACCTTCCCTCTCTCACTCATTTATCTGCACGTTCCCTCTCTCACTCATTCATCGCCAGGCTCCCTGTCTGTCCCGGACAGACACTGAGACACACACACACGTACACACTCACACACACACACAGTTTACGCTTCAAGGGGTCTTTTGGGGCCAAATTGCCATTCCACAATGATTAATGGCAGAGGGGCTTCATTAACCAAGAAGTCTTATCTCTCTCTCACACACACACATACACACACACACAGCCCGGCTACCTCAGAGCATTCATGTATGCAGTGCACACACACACACACACACACACACACGTAGTGTGCGCAAGTACGGACAAACACAACATGCTGAGTAGTACCTTTCTGAACAAGAAAAAGTCCCCATCTGGTCGGGAGGGGAGGTAAGTTGAGGTGGCCAAAATCACAGTGCAAACAATCTTGTGCGGCCATAAGACCCTGCGCGGTCTCATTTGTTTTTCAGATGCTCTATTGCTTTAAAACACAATGCAGTAAGAAGAGTCAGCGACATTTAAACAGCACTGAGAGGAAGGAAGGTGAGAATGAGGTTGCATCTCCCAGGGCCAAACATGACTAATTACTTTGGAGATGTATCGTCTAAAATGTGTTGTTATTTTTAAAATGTGTCCTCTCAACTATGTCCTTACTGCGTTTGCTGCATTTGGGCTTCATCTTTTCAATTGAATATTAGTTAGTTACTAGAGTTAAATCAAGAATTTACTTAAAGGAGCAGAAGTCTTTGACGTGCCATTTAAGTCTGTCTGAATGTGTTCATCGGCCATCGAAAACAAATGTATTCCACCGAGTAACACAGACCCCCAGCCATCTCTGAGCCTTCGGGGGCTTCCAGTCTGCTGGTGGGAGGGGGGGGGTCTTGTGATGTCTGAAACCCAGCCTGAGCTCCAAGCTGCCTGGTCCCACCTGGAGTCTCCCTGACCTCCTGCTGTGACCTACATTTTGAAGCCTCACCAGAGAGTTTGAAGGTGTGAAGTGGAAACACACTAATGTGTAATCCTGTTACTACTGTAGGTAGGATTTGAGAGTTGTAAAGACAGAGAGAGATAGCAGAAAAGAGTAGAAGAGAGCCCCCTCCCTCTCTGCTCCCTCCCTCCCTACGTTTCTCTGCCGTGTGCGCGCATGTGATTGAAAGGCATATGATTGACAGGCAAGATGGATTCCCCAAACCAATCAGGGAAAAGATGCCCTGATTGGTCAGAAATGAGCCAGGAGCAGTCTCAAATCTAAATCGGCTCATACAGAGGCAGACGCAGTCAACTCGAAACAGATATTCTCATAGAGCAATAGCTATGGCTATGGCATTTCTAACAAAGCACACCGAATGTATAGCTCTTAAATCTTACCTACAGCACCTTTAACAGAACCTGCAGGAAAGTAATTTTGTTCGGCGCACCACAGAGGCCCAATCTCATTGTGAAGAACAGACACAGTGCAGATGAGTCATATCTGCTGTGTTGTGATGGCCCATATATCAAAACGAAATGCAGAAAGGAAAGCCTACGCTACTAGCAAACAGCAGTTACAGATGTCCCTGAGATGATCGTGCCCAGGCCACTTAAGGTCTAGGTGTTCATGCAGTCTGCTCAACAAAAGACAAAGAAACAAAGATCGATTCTTGGATTGAGATAGCCAGCAATGTACAATACTGTGTAATCTCGTATTTGATATGCAAGGAATCCAGGATGGGATTTTGGGTGCGTTTGGTGAAATGCAACAAAAAGGGAGGCTTTCTGTAAGATCTGGACCAGGAAATAGTTGCGCTGCAGAGGGCACACCAAGCGCTGCTCTCAAATTGACCAAATGGTTCATCTGGGAAATGAAATGTACAATGTTGAAATCTTATCCAGTTGGCATTGGATCAAATTAATGTTACTTATGAAGCAAGTCGCTAGGCTGCGTCAAATACTACAGCATGAAAGGGATATTGCAGATATTATGGAAATATACTATGCGGGTTACACCAATACCAATACAGGTGTCAGATATGATACTGATGAAAGGATCCAACCCCAAGACACAAATATCACATAATCTCAATGTAACTCTAAAATGTCAGACATCAAAGAAAAGGGATTTGAGTAGTAGCAGCCAATACAACATTTACCACTAGTATTGTATCAGTAGTGCAAATTGGTGGGTCCCTATAATGTACATCCTTTTTGGATTTATTGTTGTATGAATTATTTTTTATTTTTTAGTATAGATTAAATCATTTCAAATCTTATTGGTACATTTTTTCTCATCGTTGTGTGAGCATCCCTGATTGAACTCTTCTGTTCTTTGTTGCCAAGGAAACAGAAATATGAATGACTAGTTATTAACATCAAACATAAATGAGGTCACTAGTCTGCCTGTTGGTTTTGACTAATTTTGAGGGTGCGGAGAGGGAGAATTCTACACGCTTTACGTTAATACATTATAACGTCTCTTAGGGGATACATTTAGCCTCCTATAGGTATACCAGAAGCATACATACGTAACACATGGCGGTAAACGCACATTGACACCCGCGGCGCGCTAAGACGTGCGGCTTCCGTCGCTACACAGTGCGACACCCTCCTCATTGCCATGACAACCGTACCCTCCTCCCATTACCATGGGAACCATTATTTTTCCCCGCTCCCATAATCCATTTCCCTGCCACAATAAGCGTTGGACACGGTTCACACTCGGAGGCCTGCCGTGTGGGGGGTGGGGGTGTGTGTGGCTGCTCGGCTTTGCATGCAGCTCTCCTCCAACGTCGTGCACACACACATGAGCACGTAAATGCATCATGAAACAATGCTGAGCTTTTGCATCTTCGCAAAAGGAATATGCAATAAAATAGAGAGAACAGAGAACAGAGGACAATATTTGTGTTATATGTGTGTTTGTATACAAGATGTATTCTAATATTTACATAATTATATTTTTGCTTTGATGAAAATAGCATGTGCATGTCCAGCAGATGTAGTCGTGGTTGATCTATTATAACAGGCCAGTCTTCACCTGGGCGGGAGACACGTTGATTTAGAGGTCACAGTCTGTAGAATAAAGGCTGTGTGTGCACAGTTCCTGCAGCCGCGGCAGTGCTATGTGAGTTATAGCGCACGTGTCTCCCTGTCTGTCATGTGGCTGCCACAGCTTTAAGACGCTTTAAGACATTTTCTTTTGGTTTCATTTCTTGGTGCTTTGAGAAAAAAGTATAAAAGCTGAGCCCCACCCCAGGGAACAGAGAGGAGAAAGAGGGGAGAAACAAAGAAGAAGAGGTTTTGGAAACCATGTGGTGAATGGGCAAGAGAGCATGGTGTTGAGAGAGAGAGAGAGAGAGAGAGAGAGAGAGGATAGAGAGAGAGGAGAGGAGAGAGAGAAGGAATGGGTACAAGGTATAATACAAGGAATATGGAGAACAGCAGGAGACCAAAGAATTGATAATGAGGAAGTGAGTGTCTGAGTCTGGTCCCAGAGTAGATGGGTAGCAAAATGTAGGTTACCACAAAAGATAAAGAAAGAAAAAAAACAATACCCCTCCCAAAAAAAACCCCAAAGATGGCGTACATAAAGTGATGCAAAAAAAGATTTCCTTCGTACCTGAGCTCTGGACCTCATTTAAGTAGCTGTCCTCTGCCACCACCTGGAGAGGGGAAAGAGGGAGGGAGATCATACCGGGTTAGATCAGGGCTGCTTTTCACACATATCACAGTAGATCCACCTATAACATTAATTTTGGCTCTGTTTGGCTCTATGGAATAGTGCACCACCAAGGATAACAGGTTACTCCACTAATAGCTACCCTACTCTACTAGGAACTCTGGCCAACCTAAATCCTACCTAGACCTTGGGCAAAAAAACCCAACAAACTGGACTATTTTATGAATAAAACAGCTAAAAGAGCATAAGAAACGTAACATGAAATGACATGTGACAGCTAGACAGAACAGAAAACCATGCGGCTTCAGAAATAAGGCCAGATGTTTGCATGATGAGACAGCAGACAAAAAAACACAATGATACACACACATGCGCACACACACACAGTATAACAATACACATTTTACTGCTTTTCTACTGCAGTTTTTATGAGGCTGTACTGAACCAAGGAGCTCTACACTCCAACTTCAGATACACTGCTTACTTACTACACACACACACACACACATACACACACTTGTGCATTTGTGTTTGGAGTGCTTATAGTATGTGTGTGTTTATGAGTGCTCGTGTGGGTGTGTGTAAATTCCTTAAATTGTCTTACACACACAGACACAGTTCCCAGGGGGGTATTGCATAGCCTAATGGTATTACATGAGAGAGCAGGGAACCTGTGGTCCCTAACATGATATCTCCATTCATATCAATCACTCCACTCCGTTACGCCACTAATCAAATGTGAGGCCGCCGCAGCTGTGTCCAGCGACGGAGCCGTCCAATCAAAATCGCTCCGGCGCGGGAACAACAGGCACATGGAAAATGTGGAAAGAGAGAGAGAGAGAGAGAGAGAGAGCAATAGGGAAGACAGAGAGAGAGAAATTCCGAAAATGTATCAATCCTCTCCGACTGCTGAGGTCCTTGGGGTGATCCTCTCCATCATTTGTCTTTCTCTGCTGACATAACCACAGAGGCCTGGGTCCTCTAACCCTAACCTGATCACCCGTTTAGGGACCCTAACCCCTGGGCAGCTAAATATCCGACGGTGATGGAACGATAGTGGGCCTCCTCCCATCTATTTCACTGGGGACAGAACTTTAGGAACAGGGACCTCTGGCATTGCAGCGGTGCTTGCAATAAAGCTACCTGTTCTTCGGTATAGGCTTTCAAAAAACCTAATCCTAACCCTAACACTAACTGACCTCCCCTCCTGTCACCGACCATCATCCAGGCTGTTCCAGGTATTTTCCTGAAAGGTTATACATCAATCTGGCTTGCCATACAATCACAATCCAATCCAAGTCAGTGAGTCAATACAGTTCCCTTCGTCCTCTCGTCACCCCCCGCCCCCCAGCAGGTGGGCGGTGGTCTAGCAGCACCATCATGCTAACAAGGTCTGGGTTTGTGACACTTTACTCCCACGTATTGTCAGAATGACTCAGAGATAGATAGGTGAAGCATATCTGCCATTTTATGTTATTCTGTAGGTGGCTAATAAGACCCCTAACCATGGTCTTCACCATGGGCCCAAGTATTAACCCCCGACGTATTTTACTTGTTTCGTATTAAAAAGCTTTGATGACAAAGATGGATTAGACCACTAATCCAGCGACAAATTATGATAAATTCCTTTGTACAAGATGTGATCTGTTAAATGGATGTTTTACTTCCTCTGAACAAGAGCAGGGGAGCATACAGAGCACAACCCGTACACAATGCGTTACGGACCTTTAAGCATCTAAGTGTGTGGTGAGCGTTCTGGTGCCTACTGACTGTCATGCATGACCAAGGTGGGTGCTACACACTGGTAGTGGATGAGGTGTGACCCCCCCCCCCCCACACACACACACACACACACACACACACACACTCACACTCACTATGTAAAGCGCTTTGGGTATCTTGAAAAGTGCTATATAAATGCAATTAATTATTATTATTTATCTTCCTGTTCTTGGTTTCGAGTACAGGCTTTGATATACACATCACCTGCATTACTATTCATCCAGCCAAACAAACAATATAAGATAAGAAGTCACTTTCAAAGGTTGTGTAACTGGGAAATGTGTTTCATGTGATTTGTTCTCACAGCTAAGTCTTCTGTTTCTGTCCTTGGAGTGGAAATCCCAACTTTTATACAAACTTTAGTAGGGTGGCAAATATGAGAGCCAGTACACAAGACAACAACTACTACTACTACTATTACTACTCATGGCTATAGATGCATTCCTTGTCAACAACAAGAATGAATAAGTCAACTTGATTACAATTTGATTACAACTATAATCTCCTCAACAAATGAATGTGTATCCAAATATAATGCAACATCCTATATTAACTATATAAGCTATATAGTTTTAGCTTTGGTTGTTTGTTTTTGCCTTGGCCTCGATGCCAGGTTTTCTGAGACAAAATATTATTCTTTGATTGATATTCACTGATATCAATGCTTGAATAATGGATTCATCTGCAGTGTGTCATTTGCCCTATGTACTGCTGTGCCTTCCATTAAATAGACTAATTAAAACGTGTATCACATGATTCACT
>OMKN01069770.1:0-14193 GCA_900302345.1 Melanonus zugmayeri
ATTTTAGTTGGCAATCTGAACTGGGATTGGCTTAACCCAGTATCTGATGAGCGAAGGAGTTCAAGTATCTCAGGGTCTTGTTCAGAGTCAGCGTAAAACGGGCGCTGTACCGGACCATCGTGGTGAAGAGGGAGCTGAGCCGGAAGGCAAAGCTCTCGATTTACCAGTCAGTCTATGCTCCAACCCTCACCTATGGTCATGAGCTCTGGGTAGTGACCGAAAGAACAAGATCGCGGATACAAGCGGCCGAAATGAGCTTCCTCCGTAGGGTGGCTGGGCTCAGCCTTAGGGATAGGGTGAGGAGCTCAGACATCCGGAGGGAGCTCAGAGTAGAGCCGTTGCTCCTTTGCGTCGAAAGGAGCCAGCTGAGGTGGTTCGGCCTCCCTTTGGAGGTTTTCCGGGCACGTCCAACTGGGAGGAGACCCCGAGGTAGACCCAGGACCCGCTGGAGGGATTATATATCCCTCCTGGCCTGGGAACGCCTCGGGAGGAGCTAGAAAGCGTCGCTGGGGAGAAGGACGTCTGGAATAGCCTGCTCAGCCTACTGCCCCCGCGACCCGACTCCGGAAAAGCGGTGGACAATGGAGGGATGGATGGATGGAAAGACGAAGAGGAGAGAGAGAAGGAAGGAGGGAAGGAGAGAAGGAATTGGTCAAGCAGTGCAGAAGAGTAGGCGTGTTTGGTGTGGGCTGCTCCTGAGCTGATATTAGCAATTGATGACAGAACATGTGAGAGAAAGGAGAAGAGCACTTTGTACAACTGTCCAGCTCATAGAAACAGGGCCTCACACTGGTTGGGTGTTAACACAGCACCTACATGGGAGAAAAAAAGATTGAATCAGTGTCTTTGCCATTTTTTTTTTTTAGCAGATGTTAATCGATTATCTCAATTTAAAGCACTTTTTGTGACTGTTCACACAAAAGTTTTCTGTATCCCAGAGACCGTATAAGGTTTATTTGGATCATTAGTTCAGTGTGTATAACAAGACTATTTGTGTACTGTTTGTTTGTGTTGCAGGTAACTCCCAGATGGGCGCCACCATCGTGGATGCCTTGGATTCGCTGTACATCATGGGTCTACACGAGGAGTTTAAGGACGGTCAGGAGTGGATCGAACAGAACCTGGACTTCACTGGTGTGGTCAGTAGAATCCCTTTGACCTCTACTTCAGAAACACAGACCTTAATCCCAGATACTGACCTTAAGCACAGATACAAAAGCTTTCAGGGATAGAGATAAGATACACAGATACAGAGTCACAGAGATACAGAGTACAGATCCCACATTCAGAAGAATCAAATGAGATGAAAACATACAGGTCTGGGTGATCAAACCATCCAAACCGTCTGTTGGCTTCACTACAACATCCGTTACCAATATAATTTCTCAAATTGAACAATAACAGTAACACTTACTTACGCTAAACGCTCTTGGGCAGAATCGGTACAACACAGTAACAAAGCGAAACCAGGAGAGACGGTTATGGTTGACTGGTATTAGTCCTTTAAGTATATACAAAAATAAATGTGTATTTTTTTTGTCATTTAGCTTAGCTTAGACACTTTTTATCAAAAACAAATTTCAGATAATTTTAGATATTAATGAGCAGGTAGGGGGTTGGCCTATAGGTAGGCTGCAGAATCCAGAACCAGCTGGGTGTCAAACACCCTCCGCTATCCTGGCTAACATTGATCCAGACAAGAGTTACTAAAGCTGGAGGAACACCACCGGGAGCCTGATTTCAAATCATTCTGAAAAGCTGAACAAAGTACACACATACCTTTCAGTTCACATTCACCGTCTGCAGAGCCGGTATTTATCAGAAACCATTAGAGCAAAGAACACATCTTGGCAGACAAAATGGCAGCTTGTTTTGTTTACCACTCCAGCTACAAAGGTAGAGCCAATTTAATTCCAGTGCCCTTAAAAGGGGAATCACTGCTCAACTGTATTCTGACACACTTCACGCTTCCTGGGCAGAGTGACATCGACTCAGATCTAATCTAATATACACCTCTAATATAGATCTTGCGCTCTCTCTCTCTCTCTGATGCGTGCTCCCTGACATGCTGCCACAAACGTATTAACATTTCACAAAGCTGTCAAGTTTGAGCCTGGGTGTTGACACATAGGGTTGCCGTGGTAACCAGGACATAAAGCAGGAGCCATGGTAACTGCGGGCGCGAGAAGGCCACAACAGAGCAGACTTAAAGCTGTTTCAGGGGCCATGTTTAAACCTACCTCATTAGGTTGTTTGGTCAGTTCAGTCATTCATTCAGTCATTCAGTCATTCAAGTGTTCATACTTTTATATATTATGTTTTATCTTTAGATACCACAGTTGATGCTTTAGCATTTTTGTTACTGCCTTGCTTTACTCTAGGATACAACCCTGAACACTTGGCAGTGTTAATGCCTTGCTCTACAGCTTTTACTATCATCCTTCTCTCCTTCACTCTATCGCTCTTTTTCTTTTTCTCTCTTTCTGTCTGTTTTTTATCCACTCTAATAGTGTACATCAGTACCCTCCTTCTGTGTCACTCATTCCTCCTTCACACAACCTTCCACTCTTTTTTTTATTCCTTTGTTCCAACCCTCCCTCAATTCCGTCCTTTACAGTTAAACCTCTCTCTCTCTCGACAGGATGTATGTATGACAAAATGTAATTTCCAATCAGCTACTGGGGAATTTAGTTACTAGTGGTGTAACGGACCGTAGTTGATCCGTGATCCGTACAGATCCCCCCCCACAGTTCAGCACACATGTGAACCGCGGATTAATTGCAAAGTTTAACCATCATAGTTTTACTGACCGTTACTTTTTAAAGTAATAATTCCCTAAATCTCGATGCAGAGTTGCAGTGAAAAGATACAGACAAGATACGCAACAATATAGTTTCGTGACAGAACTTTCACTTCAGCAATTTGATTTTGCAAATACCAGGTCGAGAGATGCGACGGAAAACTGAACAGCCGTTGCCGAACATGCAGAGGGGAACGGGGCGGCGCGTAGTGTGTGTAACATGCAGAGGGGAACAGGGCGGCGCGTAGTGTGTGTAACATGCAGAGGGGAATGGGGTGGCGCGTAGTGTGTGTACCATGCAGAGGGGAATGGGGCGGCGCGTAGTGTGTGTAACATGCAGAGGGGAATGGGGCGGCGCGTAGTGTGTGTAACATGCAGAGGGGAACAGGGCGGCGCGTAGTGTGTGTAACATGCAGAGGGGAACGGGGCAGCACGTAGTGTGTGTACCATGCAGAGGGGAATGGGGCAATCTGAAAAATTATCCGATCCGTGACTCAAAACCGCAATCCAATCCGTGAGTTTTGTGATCCGTTGCACCACTGTTAGTTATGGTAGATGGGCACAGTTGTAAGGTTACCATGGCAACCGGTGCATCACACTTTTTAGTGGCAGTCTTAATGCTTGTGACCTCATACAAAATAGGTTCCTCAAAAAAACACTCCTAATAGAGTACTAAGGTTGACGGGAGTCATCCTAGCAAAGGAAACACAGCCACAGGTTCTGCCCCAGACTGTCCACCAGTCGCACAGATGGCATCTTCATGAATCTAAATGATTCATTTTCATCCAAAAAAGACTGGTGTGCATGTGCATCTTCTGGCAGACATGTCAGCCAGAGAGAGTGCAGCAGGTGCTCCGGAGGTTCTTCATCACATGATGAAGTTGATGTCATTTCAACCTAAATTGTGCTGCCAATGCTTTCAGGCTGGATTAAATACATGCGCAGCGTTTACAGTTCCTTTGATGACAAACATTTGACATTAAATTGCTCTTAATTAAGTTTAATGACTAGAGAGTGTGTATGTGTGCGCGTGTGCATGCATGTGTAGCCGCAAATACATACCCTAACACATACAAATATATACAAATACACGTGTACACACACACACACACAGTAATTAAAAATGTAACAGCCTGCCTTGTCAGCTTTATCTCAGCAGTAAGTCATTGTTAGACTATCCAGGGGCCGCCAGGGGCCCGCTGTGTGCCGGGCCCTGGATGATGGATGCCTGTGGGGCCAAGTCCCCATGGTCAGAGGATCCAGCTGAATGAATGAGTGTGTTTGTCAGAACATTAATAAACCTTGTTACTCTTCTTGTCAGAGGAGATGGAGGGCTGCATGGAGGTGTTCCTTCAGGTCTCTCTCTCTCTCTCTCGCTCTCTCTCTCATTAGGCTGATGTAATTATACTGGATCGAGAACAACATACTCTTCCAAGATCTGTCCAACATCATATTTCTGCTCTCATGGCCAAATCCAGGGACTCCCAAATGAACACATTTGGCTATTACAAGAAAATGGCAATTCTTATTTTAGTCGCGCCCTACATGCTGTGAAACTAGATGCTGTGTTTGGCTGATATAAGGTGCAGTGACATGTCCACAAATCAAGCAGAAGGCAAACATAAACCTGATAGGGAGAAGCCAGTGACAGGCTCTCTGACTGCATTACTTATGTCTTTTATTTTTATATTAAATTCCCCAGGTGCTGCATGACGGCTCCCACACAGCCGGAGCTGTCATGTTAGTCATGATTAGTCTTCAAGGTAAAGGCGTGCCCCCTCTTTCTCTCTCTGTTTATCCTGCTCTTGGTCTTAACCCCCTACTGAGTGACAAGGAGATTCAGAATTAAATATTTAAGATGACTGCCACCAGGATGACAGTTTGTGAAATTGTTTTCCTTCAGCCCTGAAGGACTGTCATCATATTTGCCCCTGTGCGCCACGTGAACAGTTGTTTTTTCCCATTCAATTTCTGAAACGGTTCAATGTTTTATTGGAATAATGCTTCAAAAATCAAAACTACAATATCACAAGTAAGTGCAGTGTGGCTTTCGGATCCACTCTCGGACTCGAGACCAGCACCAAACAATCCCCGGAGCGCCGCGTAGTAGAAAGGACAACACACGTCGGATTACATTTTTGGTCTTGTGTGTTGAATGACCCATATGATGGGTCTTGTTCTGTGTTGAATATGATGGGTGGTAATGGATAAAGGTTTTGAGCAGTGCTGGAAGTTATAGCGCGGCTGTATGAGCGCTCTCATTGGAAACACGACCCACTTAAGTTCCAATTAAGACACACGGCTTTGAACGTATGGGGGGGCTTCAAATGATCATAAAACAAAAAAGGTGTACATTGATACATTGTGCAAGGTTTCAATTAAATTGCACCACAGCACTAGCGCTATGCAAGAGTATGCAAAGAAGAAAAAACACACACTCACTATTCTGGATGACGGGTCGCCAGATAAGGAAGAAAAAAAACATTGTAACTGGAGTCTATTACCTAATTGCCAGCTTGTTATTTTTAGTAAGTACCGTAAAGCTTTTTGATATATTTTGCACTCAAACGAGCTGAAATCACTCTATAAGAGTGATTCTGGCTCCTACGCCGGTGGACTGTTGGTCCAAACTCCTCGTGTATCATAGTTCAAGTACTCCACAGCAAACTGATTTCACATAAAGTACAGAAGATTGTGATTTCCACCAAGTTAGAGCAAAAAGAGCAGTCCTTCCGATATGCTGTATGTTTAATAGGAGCGCGGTCACGCTGGGACACCGTGCGGTCGCTAGGTCGGGCGGTGTTCCCAAGAACGGCAAGTTTAAAACACACACAATCAGCCACCGCTTAAAACATTCTGGCTTTCTGGACTGTAATGCAAATCTATTGAAATAGAAGTTGAAATAATTTCAACTTCGAAGTGATTCCCCTCCACTGTACATGGCCCCTCCCCTCCCTGAAATTGCCGCCCGCTTTCTCCATAGGAACACAATGGAGTGTCTGCTTGATCATTATAACTAGTCCATACCCGGGGATGCATGGCGTCTGCTTGATCATTATAACTAGTATATACCTGGGGATGCATGGCGTCTGCCACTACTATATGTGCAGACTTTCTGGGATGCGTGCGCCACAACTCTGCGCAGACTTGCCAAATATGCGAATAAGCATCTTAAATTTGAGATAATGGGAAAATCTGCGTCGTCAATGGCTCAATGGCTAAGCATAATGAGCTTAAACCTTGCAAATGTTTAATACACGTATAATGTTATCGTCCATTGTTTTGTTCTGTCTGTTAAGAAATGCATATAGCCTACCTGTCAATTTTATGTGGTGTTCTTTCAGTATGAAGCATTAGTAGCATGAAATGTAACTGATACTGAATAACTGACAGCGTAAAACCCGTAGAACCCAATTCAGTACATATCATTTAATTGGATGGATGAATGAATGAATATATTATTTGTTTGGTTATATCTTGTAAAACGCAATATCCCGCAAATTATTACTGTGGATCTTTCCTCATTTTGTAGTAGGATTATTAAAAGAACAGGAAGGGAAACAATGAATTAAGACTATTAATAAGGTATTCTATAGAGAAACGTATATACAGTTTTTTGAAGACAGATGCGTGGCTCGGCATAGTGTCCATCAAGCATGTGGATTATGCATGCGTTATGCCGTGTTCTTGATCCAAGTCGTCACGGTAGAGTGCTGCTCGTTCACAATGTGCAGCAGCATCTGCACGCTGTCGTTCTTCACACTGTTGAGGTGTGATGAAAAAGTATTTCTTTTAGACACTTGTTGACAGCAACGTATTTGGTTTAATTAAAACATGATCATGGGAAGACACCAGCAGTGATTTACCAAGCATCTTCAGAGAGACAATGGGTGTACATGATTCTTAAAGGGAAACTTTCACATCGTGAGCAGAAACAACAAAGGAAACAACAGGTGAGGGGAGTGGTGACCACCATGGAGAGTTGAAGATTGGCCGTGGCTGAAGCCAGAGGCCAAGTTAGTTTGCAATACACTATGGTGGACATGTCTGCAAGGATGCAAGACTACTCAAAGGAATCTACACAATAAAGAAGTCAGGAGACTGGCATGGCCTCAGTATCAGACTTCATGGCTCCAGTTGCCATGTGAACGCTAACTAACTTAACACCTTTCAATTAGAGAGAGGAAGGGAGTTCTCTTCAAAGGTGCAGAGACTTTATACAAAGGCTTGTTTAATGAACTATATGGTATAGAAACTTATATGTTTTATGTGGTGTGCAGTTCATATTTTCCACAACAAGGTGTTTCAGCTGCGCAAGCTTGTCGAAGCTTGTGGGAACAGCATTGCATTGTGGGATATTTATGCCGGCATGAGTTCAGTGCATCATACTACACTGCTCAAACGAAATATTCAAGTTAAAAATCTTTATTGATTACATTGTGTAATTCGTCGAGAACAAAGACTCTTTCACATCTGTCACATGTGCTCAGTGTGAACCTGCTCTCATCTGTGAAGAGAACGGGGCGCCAATGTCGAACCTGCCAATTCTGGTGTTCTCTGGCAAATGCCATTCGAACTGCACGGTGCTGGGCTGTGCGCACAGATCCCACTAGAGGACGCCGGGCCTCTGTTTCTGACAGTTTGGTCAGAAACATGCACACAAGAAGCCTGCTGGAGGTCATTTTGTAGGGCTCTGGCAGTGCTCCTCCTGTTCCTCTTCGCACAAAGGAGCAGATACCGGTCCTGTTGCGGGGTTGTTGCCCTTCTACAGGCCTGTCCAGCTCTCTGGACTCCCGGTATCTCCTCCACGCTCTTGAGACTGTGCTGGGAGACACAGCAAACCTTCTTGCGACGGCATGTATGGATGTGCCATCATGGAGGAGCTGGACTACCTGTGCAACCTGAGTGGGCTACAGGTACCGCCTCATGCTACCAGTAGTGACAAAGGCACTAGCAAAATGCAAAACTAGAGAAAAATCGATCAAGAAAGATAAGGAGCGAGAAATGGTCTGTGGCCACCACCTGCAAAACCATTTCCTTTTCGGGGGTTGTCTTGCGGTTGCCTCTCCTATCCACCTGTTGTCGCTTTCATTTGCACCAAAACAGGTGAAATTGATTCAGAATCGTTTACGCTTCCTAACTGGACAGATCGATATCCCAGAGGATTCATTGACTTGGTGTTATACTGTGATGATTAAGTGTTCCCTTCATTTTTTTGAGCAGTATATATATGCTCATAAACAGCTTAAATTCGGGAAAAAGCAAAAAGTGTGCTTTGTCACTCCCTGCCTATGCCAATGCTCAATGTCCATGTGCGGTTTCAGATTGATTGGCCGACCATATTGAGGAGACAATGGATGCAGGCGGACAGAGTTTTCCTCATTTTATAATAGGATTTTATAGTAGGATTGTACACTGGACAGTGCCAGTGTTTGTTTTAGTTGTTACTGTTATTTTTTTGAGTTAATTGTGTATTTCAGTTGATTGTTTAATCTGTTCAAACTAATTTATTTGAATGTATTATTTGAATTTATTATTAACCGTTTGTATTTTGTTAATGCAGAGATTATTTATTTATACACATGCATGTTAATTGTGTTCAATAAAGCAGTGTTTTATTAAAACTTGGTTTTCTTTTTCTGCTAAAAGCTAAATTAAAAGATAAAAAAAAAGATAAAATTAAAAGTGCATCATTAGTCCTATGGCCTTGAACAGGATTAAAGAACAGTTTCCAACCAAGTTGGGTCTCCTATCCTCAAGGAGAAAACACTGGAGGGCAGCGTCATAATTAAAAGCGTTAATTAATCATGGTTGACACGTGAAAAAGTTTAAGAAAATATGTGTTCATGGATTCATTTTAACTCTCCTTTTTCCTCCTCAGAACGCTGAGGTGTCTGTCTTCGAGGTCAACATCCGCTTCATCGGAGGACTGCTAGCTGCCTACTATCTCTCTGGACAGGAGGTAAATATGCCCCTGTGTGTGTACTGTATGTGTGTGTGTGGGTCGACTGGTGATGGATTTTTACAGGGCTCCTATTTTACCGCCAGGTGCTCGATGAGCCATTGCAAACCATTTTAAAATCTGCCCTTTGTGACATCACATGTGGGCGTGTCCACAGATGTAGAAAATATTGACTGCAGCCCACTGTCCATCTACCTTTGGTGTGTGAGTGTGGATCCGTGTGCACTGTGTTGGAGTGTGTGTGTATATTGCTTGCTGACTTCTGTATACCACATATCTGGTGTTTATGTCCTCTGTCCATCGCCAACCTCTTCTTCTCTAATACAGCCTCAGTTCTGTATGCTGTCTCAGTGTTAGCCTTACCTTAGCCGCTCCGTCCATTCAAACTTGATCATTCAAAGTAGTGTTTTTTCTCTCCTCCCATTGACTTTCATTACGGCAAAACAGGTCTCAAAGTTTTTAGCACACAAGCGAATGCGAACAAAGCAAATTCTGCCAATGTATAAAATAACAAAACCTGCTACAGCGTTTTTTCCCGTCTGTTTACAATGATTGGTAAAGGTACTGTTTCCTTCGTCCCCGCCGTAGATCTACTGAATACTAAATCGTCTCTCAACCAATATGCGTGTTTTAGTTTATTTCCGAAGCCTATCGGTCTTAATACGAACACGTGATTCGGTCTCGGAAGCTAACCACTGGATCATCTTCATAATTCAAATAGTAAAATCAACACATCTGTTTCACCGTGCAATGTAAGTCTACTACTACTACTTTTTAACTAGTTTGAATCTACGGAGCAACTATTAAAGATATCTCGCCAGTATTTGGAGTTACATCATGCAAGGTAACTACACAACCCAGACCTCTAACACACTTTAATATTGCTTTAACAGTGTTACCCATACCTGCGCTGGCCGTACCTGTGCTAGCTGTACCTGTGCTAGCCGTACCTGTGTTGTCCTTAACAGTGTTAGTGTTACCTGTGTAGGTTAGAGAACGACGAGAGAGAAGGATAGAGCGACAGGGAGAGAGGGAGAGCCAATCTTTAGGTCATTACCAGTCTTCAACCCTCGGGTATCAATCGCCCCTTTTATACAGAGATCTCGCAATATTGCTGTAAAGAAGATCCGTCTTTATGCTGGCTTTGCTTTTATACACAGAACCAAAAAAGCCGGCATAACGCCGCCCCTGTGTGTGCTTTTACACAGCATGCCGGCGTTCTGGAATCAGAGGCGTGAACGTGTGACACAACCAGTGTCATTTTCTAATGTGATACGCCTCACGTTTCAAAATGTGGATATAACATTAAAATCTCTGTTTAGAAGTGTATCCTGCTAGCTCTACAACAGGAAAAAGCAGGTCAAAAATGCACGGCCAGTGGAGCTCCGGTGTGGGTGTAATAAAATACAGGTTAAACTGACTTTCGATGTACTGTATGTACATTGGTGGAAACTATCACAGACTTTTTTTGCGCACATTTTGTGTACTCATTGAGATTTGGATCATGTATTAGGATTATGATGAGAGTTTTGGGGTATTTCCATAGTTACAATGGCGGATTTGTGCAAGCAACGTGTTTGTGCAGAGAAATGGAAGAGATTTAATACATTCGCACACATAACACATAGGGGTGTAACGGTTCACAAAATTCATGGTTCGGTACGATACGATACAGTGGTGTCACGGTTCGGTACGTTTTCGGTACATTGAAAAAGAAGAAATGCCAGAGAAATGTCCTTGATTAAAAAAGATTTAATTTATTAAAACGTAACTTTTTGGATTTTTTTTGATGTTGGTAAAGCCTGTTTTCTACTACAGAGTATGGTCTCATATCCTCATACAACCGCTGCGGTCATTTATTTTGCCTTGTTTGAATCACAGGGAATGGCTGCCTAAACGCTGCGGGGGGAGAGTTCGTAGTGTTTGTTACCCACGGTTTTCACCTCGTTCCTCCTACTGATGCATAAATACCTTTAACTCAATGAAGCCGTTCCTCATCCATTCTTTAACAACGCGAGCGACAGGAAATAGAAACGGGCGTCCGACTCAAAGCGTCGCATCGCCCTGCGTCGCGTCGCATGCGGCCGGTCAGGACATCCAATAGAAAACAAAGCAAAGTGATTTTGTAGCTGACGCTCGCATGGCGTTCAGTCAGGAACGTCAGCGCGTCGGGCAGCGGCGGGTGAACCAAGTGTTGAGGTGGTTTTTCTAGCCGTGCACATTTTAAACACACTTCAAACGCAAGCAAAGTTGCTGCGCATAGTATACAGCGTGTTGATGCGTACAATGGCGGATTCATGTGAGCAACATGTTTGTGCGATCAGACTGTCAAACTGACTTCAGAACGTCACACCCCTGTTGCGGCGTGCGGGGGGCACTGGGGCAGACAGCACAGTGCCTGTCTGTCATAAAGGCTGCCTGGACAGTGAGAGCAGTGGCACTGAGAACATTATGTTTCACACAATTGAAGCTATGTCCCCAAAAAATATGTATATATATAAAATAAAATAAATTATTATTATTATTTTTTTTTTTAATGAACCGTTCGGTTTGCATGTGTATTGAACTGAGAGCCCTGTACCGAATGGTTCGATACGAATGTGTACCGTAACACATCATCATTACGCCACACCCCTGTCATGCTGGTTCACCCTTTTTACACAGACGTCGATTCGGCTTGTTACTCCCTCCGCTGCCGGCTTAAAGGCGGAATAAAGGCACAACAGTCCCGCCTTGAACAGGCTGTGTAAAAGGGGCTAATGTTAATGAATCTGCATTTCAGGCAGAAACACACACACACACACACGTGTATTCAGTCAGTGTTTTTACCCAGCACATCAGCTCTGTTTCCTGGCAGATTGGCCTGTTTTGACGTCAGCTAGATATTAGTTGAGATGACATGAACTCAAAATGTCTGTCTTGGGCATGGCCCTTGAGGAAGGCACCTGAAGAGATGAGGAGCTTAGCAAGAGATAAAGGCAATGGTAAAACAAACGCACACATGCATGCAGCGCACACAGGCATACAAATACCCACACACACACATACACACACACAGCTTTAGAGTGGGTCCATGTTGAAGTGTGCAGGACCAGCCCGGCCCAGACAGAACAGAAACATTAGTGATGGATAGTATTTAGTCGTCTCTCGCTTGCTCCCATATCGCTGTACTTATCTTCCTTTTTTCTTTTCTTTTCTCATTTCTCTTCTCCCTTCTCACCTTTTCTCTCCCCCTCTCATCTCGCTTCCTCTCCACTTTACACTTGACTCCTCTTGTCCTGTTCTTTCTAATCATTTGTTCTCTGTCTGTCCATACTAAGTCCTGTCTATAGCTACTGGGTAAATACTATAGGTTGTGGTCTCTTAGCAACAGCATCACACCCCATGAGTTCCCCACTGTAACCCCTTCCATAAACACCCCCTGATTGGTACTATATACAGTATTTAGCCCTCATTAGTACTGTACACAGTGTATTTACCCCAAACTGGTACTGTATACAGTATTTACCCCACATTACTGTACAGTGTATTTACCCCAAACTGGTACTGCATACAGTATTTACCCCGCATTACTGTACACGGTGTATTTACCCCAGATTGGGACTGTATACAATGTGTTTAGCCTGCATCGATACTGCATTAGTACTGACTGTGGGTGATTTATCAAAGAGCAAATAAAGAGGGTGTGAGACATGGGTGAGTGTGAGACATTGGGCCTCATGCAAGAACATTTGCGTATTTTTCTCTTAACTTGATCGTACTTTTGTGCGTACGTACAACTCATATGAGTGTCCCACGTCCGATTCAGCAAACGCTCGTAAATACAAATTCAGGAAATTGTCCTGAATGATGCGTAAACATGATGCATCCCACCTGTTCATAAATGAGAATCATGAGAATCTGAATTAACATAATTCACGCTAATGCTATGGAGGCGTTCCGCCCCATTTCTTACCTGGCCAAGAAAAATTATTGAGGAGCTTCAAGTCCTCCTTTCAGAAATTGATAAAGAAAAAACACATAATATTGAACAGCGTCAGTAGTGGCTACACTCTAGATCAGCTGCTAAGGGAAAGAAAGAACAAATGCTGTCAATGCGGTGTCCGCTGGAGGCTGCAGTAAAAGGGTTTCTTCTAAAATACATTTCAAAAGACGGCTTGGCAAGGCACAGCGATCCATGTGTCCATGTAGTTTGAGTTGTTAATATTACTACTGCAAACCATACATATTCATCATGTCATGTTTAATAATATTAAAGTTATTCTGAAGAATAGGCTATAGGCAGGACACTTTGGACAAGCGCACATAGCGCAGCGCGCTGAAGGACTGTGGTTTAGTTGAATGTGTTTAGTTAAAGGTAGGGCTGGGCGATTTGGCCTAAAAATAAAATCTGGATTTTATGATCGATATTTTACGATGTACAAATTTTTTTAATTTTTTTCTCTAAACAAACTACAAAAACCAAGGCAAAATGTAAAGAAATATTTTCTTTATTAACATGTGAACAATGTGGCCTATGTGAACAAATCAGTTGTTCAAGAATAAAAAAAGAAATTAAAAAAACAGCACCACTTGACTCATTATTGTGCAAAAAAATTTTTTTTATCAAATTGAAAAAAATGTCTCTTGTAGGCCATCCCTGAAACGTGTAGCAATGTCTCTGCTACGGATTAGGGCGAGCCAGTAGGAGACCGATGGCGGGTTTAGAGTTTCTTTATTTACCGAACAAAAGCGGCGACACCGAGTGGAACCAACATAAAACTCCCCGACTTAGAAAACACAGCGGACATAGAGCACGGAATAATACGATCGCTCGCCGGCGATGAGTGAGTCTGTAGCGTCTGTGGCTGAGTGAAGCTCGTGAACAATGACATCTCTATGGTAATCTGTTGCGCGCGGTAAACTGAGTAACGCGCACATTCTGGAAAGTGAGGAAGTACGGAGCCCCTTAAGGCACACTTTTGGGGGGGGGTTTAATCGCGATTTTGTTCAGCCATTTCACAAACCGTAGGAGAGTAAAAAATCTAATTAATCAATTAAACAACCTGACTTGGAGCCCACGTGGGCCTGCTTCGTCCCTCCTAGGACATCTGCATACCATTGGAAAGGGAATTTCATTGGCTATAAGACTGTTCAGTTAGAAGTATCGTCCTCTGCCTTTGGCTCGATGTCAACCTGGACCCTATCTTCCATCCGAGTGACTTAATACGGACAACAATTTTTGAAATTGGTCCAGTATTGAGTGAGAGTGCTTCAGCCGTCAGCCGCAAAACATCAGCAAATGTCACCCTTTGGGGCAATAGTGCCCCGTCAATGAACGTCCTCTAAAAAGTGCTTTGCTCTGGAAGGACATGATTTGATGTCTCTCAATATATCATTCTCTCCTATAGTTTCTTAAATCAACTGCTGTGTTCTTCTTTCCTTTTCCCTC
>OMKN01069771.1:0-12143 GCA_900302345.1 Melanonus zugmayeri
GAGTGTTATTTACTACATTATATTACTCTCTCTCTGTGTAGTAGTGGACTAATAATCATCCTAATACTGCATGCAATAAAATAATGAGAAGAATAATGAGCAGTCTTACCACGGCGTTGTTCTCTGGTCCTGTGTCACCTGCTGGGATCAGAGCAGAGACAGCAAATGGTGTTGATTTGCATTGAACAGGAATAGCCTTTGCGATGCAAATTGTGTTCACAGAAATAAAATAAAGTTTGCGGTGCAGTGTGTCGGAGGCTAGAGCCACGGCCATCCTCCCATTGGTCGATCTGGCTGCTGGTGGTGTTTCAGGAAGTACCTCACCCCCCCCCTACCTCTATAACTAAGGGCAACAATAACCTGGCAACCATTTATTATACATGCGGTGCTTGATCCACTGGTTGAAAGCTCCTCAAGCCTCAAGGAAAGGCTATTGTCTCAGCTTTAGTGCTATGGGGAAGGCTGGTGTTCATTTTGTGCCAAGACGATGTCCTGCAGATCACACCTTTGGGATGAATCATGAAGTCTACAAGTTATGCATTAAAAAAGTATGGCTGTGATTAAAAAACCTATCTACCTGTCTATTTTCAACTTTGTAGAATATCATTAAAAGGAAGTCTA
The DNA here is from genome assembly GCA_900302345.1 of Melanonus zugmayeri. NCBI lineage: Eukaryota > Metazoa > Chordata > Actinopteri > Gadiformes > Melanonidae > Melanonus > Melanonus zugmayeri. The sequence goes on from OMKN01069771.1 coordinate 622, forward strand.
TGAAGACCGCATAGACTTCCTTTTAAAACCTTCCATTTCCTTCCTCTCTTTCATCATAGTGCTCTGTGTAACCTCATCTTTCTAATCTATATATACTGGCATTCCTTACCTTGCCTGTATTATGTTAATGTTATAGTTAAGCTATAACCAAAGTATGTCGATTATGTGTAGAATAAACAGAGGGAACATTATAGACTGCCTTAATACGTAAGAATACATTTTATTTAAAACCATTTATATTTGAAAATACTCTATCCTCCTTATTATCTTTATTATCCTGTTATACGATCATAAATGAGTACATTCCCTCCTTCCCCATTTCTGCACTGGCTGCTTTGAATAATGTAAATATTTGCTGGGTCTATTTTCAGACTTCCTTGGAGATAGTAATAAAAAGGGAAGTGATTTAAACTTAGTTTTTCCTCCAAAGCACACAGAGGAGGCTTAGAGCGGCTCAATCCCCTGAGACCCTGAACAGGAATAAACCAGCAAAGGCAATACATGTGCAATGAACAAATGTTTATCCTGCAATTCACCACAAATGTATAGAGTTATCCAGTCATTCTGTGGTTATTCGATATATTTTTACCTCATGTTATTATCATACCATGTGTGAGCGGCTGTAGCTGCTCAATGACTTCAGGAAACACAGGAGGAGACGGAGGTGGACTTGCAACAGGGTCTGTATTTGTTGGTCCCTTCACTGCAGAACGATCCGGTATTGATACAAGGCATGGTGACCCTATGGGACCCAGCGGCTGTGAGGAGGGAGACACACACACACACACACACACACACACACACACACACAGAGCCCAGGCATTATTACCAGTGTTCAAGGCTTGTTTCATTTCCAGGTAATATGACAGATATATTTGTATTGTTTTAGAATCCTGCATAACATTTACTTGATAACTTTAACTTTACCACAAATGTTGTGGTGGGTTAAATATTTAACCTTATACCACAGCATTGTTAAATACTTGATCCTGATTGGTCAATAACGTTCCATGGGTGTGCATTATTTTTTAATAACACCTCTTAACAGTTCTGGATCACTTACTTAAGTATTTCACTTAAACTTGCACTATTAATATTTTATATAATAAAACAAATGTAACTTTGGGAATTAAAACTCATATATCCATCCACCATATTCATACCAATCTGTTGCAAAAATGATGTTATCCAAAAGATACAACCTAATTAACTTAATCTGAAGTGGAAATGGAAATATGACCATAGTAATAATAATCATAATAATCATAATAATCATAATCATAATGTTTTTGGTCCCCCTAATAATAATATTATTTGTGGTAAGCAGGAACCTACCAGGGTTCGGTCCCCTTCCAAGCCCCTGGCCTCCAGCGAGCTCAGCTGGTGGTCTGCGTCCGCTGCCCTGCCCAGGGCTTCCATCACCTTCTGGGTGATGCTCTCCATCCTCTCCCTCACCAGGCAGACCCTCTGCTCACTCTGCCTCACCACCTCCGCCGTCTCCAGGGCGCCGCTGATCATAGCCTCCATCGTCCTCAGGCTGGACAGTAGTCCGTCGGCGGTGAGCCCGCGTCCGCCTTCCTCCCTCCCCGCGGCGTCCCTGCCGGCGTTATCCATATCCGGGTCCGTGCCGACGGCCACATCCTTCACTTCCTTGGCTGCAGCGGCGACCTGGTCCTGGACCGGCGGGGCCTCTGTTGCGCTCTCTGTCTCCGTGTTGGTCTCCTTGTCTCTGGCGTAAAGTACCAGCTCTGCTGTCTTCGCCTGAGCCGCCTTACACTCGATCACATGCTCTTGCTCGGTCTTTAAAGCGGCTCGCAGGTGGCCGAGCTGCTCCTTCATTTCACCGATGGTCCGTTCCGCTCGCTGGAGTTTGGCCTGTGTCTCACACAGGGTCTGGCACGAGTGGCCGTCCTCATCCCTGGTCGTCCTGTTCTTGGTGCCCTCTACGTACAACGCTTTCCACCAGTTCACCACAGCCACCTTCCTGGCTTCTGGAGCCGGAGACGGAGCCGGGGCCGGGGCCGGGCTCTGACTGTGCTTCTTAGGCTTGGTCTGGTTCTGCCCTAGATCCTCCACCTTGTCCCCTTTGTCCTCCCACGCAGACTTTGGCAGTTCCAGTTCCCGCAGCCTGCAAACCACCCGCTTAGCTTTATAAACAGACCCTTTACACATTGTTATGTCTAACATCAACACAGGGGCTCCTAAAACTGCACTTACCCCTCACAGTCACTTCAAGAGCACAAGACAGTAACTGGTACAGATGCCCATGGATGTGTTGTTACATAGTGAGAGCAGACTGTATTTTTTATTGGGCAGGAAGACGATTCTTGGAATAGTTAGTAGTTTCAATGAAATCTATGCTGCTACCATAAGAGGACAAAACAAGGTAAAAAACTCACATACACATTGACAAGCTGCTGCTTGATGCTCGCCTGTTGCAGTGGGCTCTGAGCATAGGGCCTCTCCTGGTTTTCACTGGAAAAAGAGTCCTGTGTGTGTGTGTGTGCGTGCGTGTGTGTGTGTGTGGAGAATAGGAAACATAATACATGCATATTCATTAAATGTGTGACTGTGAGTAATATGCAGCCTAGCATGAGGACCTGTTCCTCACCCTCTCAGGGTAGTTGGTGTGAAGACGGTGGGCGAGCTCGGCAGACTTGATGCGCTGAATGATGCTGTGGATGCCATCTTTCTGGATGTGCAGGGAGGGTGTTCTCATCTCCTCCACACTAGCATGATGCGACTGCAGACAGGAAAAACAAGTGTCAGCCAACCTATCTATCTTAATCTATTACTTAATCTAATCTATTTCATACAGGAAATTAATGAAGTAACAAATGCATACAGCAATGCATAAAACGTATCATAATAATAATAATAATTATTATTATTATAATCATAAAGTATAATGTATATATAAAAGATATATCCTAAATAAATAATGACATAATTAAATTATAATCATTAGTAATTAATTATTAAGCATTGCCAACCTGCTGCATATCCTGGATCTCGGTGTGCAGAGAGCAGTGGTTGGCAGGATCTTCACTCCGCCCATGAAGGCTGTGCAGGCTGCTGCTGTCAAACCTGTTGAGAACAGACGCACAGCCTCACACTCAGGAGCTCATGACCCGGGACCGGGAAGGAACATTTTCATAAGCCATTCCATTATATTGCTTTGAAATGGCTAATAGAACACAATTTAAAAGTCTTGTTTGAAATACACCAACACTAGATTACAGGCTGTATACAATCAGGATGCAAGCCACACATCATGTAGACTTAAGTACACTTAGTAAGCATTCTTACTACATACACACCCACACTAACACACTATCCACACCATGCAAATCCATAACACACATAAACATGGGCACTAAAGGCAAAAACCTCAAAGGTTAAACGTATAGAACGATACACAAGGCTGAAAGAAACCTAATGTAGATTTAGATTTAGATGTAGTTTACCTGAAAAGAGCTTGCTTGGCATGTTCTTGCAGTCTTGTGAGTTCTGCCTGCAGACCCTTTCAATGACAAAATGAAAAAGACATTATGAAAAGATTAATACAACCATAATAGAAATGTTCTATGCTAACAATATTACATCACAAATTGACAGCAAAAAGTACAATATAAGGCAAGTATGCCCAAAACATTATACTTATTCTTTACTGTTACATTATACTATTTCTATGTAGTCGTGTATAGAGTAACATACTGGATTTGGTGCTTCGTGATCAGATTTTAATTAAAATGTTAGATAATACATTTTAGACTCCAAAGGTCTGATGCCAGACTATTAAAGATAGTGAAACATGGTCAATATCAATGTTCTTTTATTTGTGTCATACCTCAATAATGTTGTAATTCTCCACATGGGAGGTTTTCATCTTATCCATTAGATTGTCTTTCTGAATGGAAAACAGAATAAAACAGGAGGCAGTGAAGGGAAACCAAGCTAAAAAAAGTGTATTGTTGTGAAATGCAATCCCACATTTTTACCATAGATATTTCTCTGTCTCTCAGTGTCAGCATAACAAGGGTTTCTTCAAGCTCTACCTGCGAATAACAAAGTAATATAGGTTTACCCTTCGGTAGAATAGAATAGAATAGAAAAGGTGTTTTCATGATTCAGTCTTACCCTCAAATCTGAATTCACTTTCCTTAGTTTATTGATGCTGTCTTCAGCGCACATCTTTTCAAAGGCAAGTTTGTCATTCTGTGGACATAATTAATGTTTTAATATGGCTTTTAAGAAATTGCAAACATTTTACACTTTTCTACAAAACTACAGATTGTCGATAAGGAAGTAACAGTATTAATATTCTGAGGACCAAATATAGTTATTTCTAGAAGATTCAAAGATAAATGACCTTATCCTCAAGTATCCTGATGTGAACTTTTAGGCATTCAACTTCATTGCTCTAAGAACAAGAAAAAAACCCACATTTATTATTTCCACATTTTCATGTCATAGTGAATTATAAACCCCAACCAGGACTCTTAGTTTAGTTTAGTTTAGTTAGTGGTTTCTTGGAGCTGAATACCAGTTTGGTGCAGCTGGTCTGTGTGCGGTGAGCTCTGTCCTGAGCCTCTCGCTGTGAGTCCTCCAGCTCCGCTGACAGAGTCCTGGCTCTGACCACGGCCCGCTGGCCACTGGGAAACCACACCAGGCTCACGCTTTTATTTTGTTAATCAAATATGGTTCAAATTGTGTTTTCTCTCATGGTTTGAAAGAGAGAATTCACAATGATTCAATTAAATGACTCAGAACTGACTTTTATTGTGTTAACAAAACCAAATATGGATCCAACTGTGGTTTATGTCATGGCTTGAACGTTTTCAAAGTTATCCAATTATATGAAACAATAAACAAATATAATTAAAATATTACTGGTGGCAGTTTAAATAAATATTTGAAAAGTAAATAAATCCCAATAGAATACAATACTTTTTACTGCAATCCTTGTACCTGGCCAGCTTGGTACGCAGCTCAGTGATTTCAGCAGTCAGCTGGAGGTTGGTGTCTTCAAACTGAGCCACAATCTTTAAAAGCCGGCCGTTCTGTTCAGCCAGTTTGTGGTGGGCGCACTGCAGCTCAGCCACTGTTCCCAGCAGCTCGTTTGCATCACTGGTGACAAATAAACACACGGTTGAGAAGAGCAATGCCAATATTAATGATATTATCATTAATGTAAATATTGGTTATATATACAAAAAGACTAAGAGATGATTGACTGACCAGAAGCACTGCACCGTCTCTGGGAGAGCTGTACTTTGAGGACTTGAGAAATCTAAACCTGAAAGTAAATGTATGTTTCGTGAAATAGAAATAGAAAATAGAAAGTCTATCGGAGACATTTACATTACAAATATTCCGACATGTTTAAAAAGTCACCATTTATAGACACTTTGGAGGCCTCCGGCCAGGATGCATGGTTGTCATCCATGTCGGCGCTGAAAGATACAGACACTAGATTTCATTAGACTACCAGCTTTTACTATAAATGGTCAAACTAGCCTTGGATTGGTTTATGTTTAAACCGAAAGTCCACAGAAATCTTGATTCCATGCATGCATGACTGAAAAACCTCTAAATGAGATTAATAGAAAGATATTGCTTTTAAGAAATCATTCTAATTTCCCCCCCGCCATCTTGGAAATGTAGCTCTCATCTGTTGTCGGATAGTGAATTTAAAGACTTTGTTGCTGCACAGATTCATTCTTATATTGAATTTAATGACACTTCTGACGTTAGTAGTGGGACTTTATGGGAGGCTCTTAAAGCCTCTGTCCGAGGTCAGGTTATCTCCTACATTTCACAGCTGAGAAGGGCTGAGAGTCTAGGCTGGCAGAAATTACGGATAAACTTGATGGAACATACTCCTCTTCCCCCTCCCCACCCTTTATAAAAAATACTTTTATTACATTCGGAACACAACCTTATAATGACACGCATAGTCGAGAGACAACTGAGACAATCCAAGCAACGTTTCTTTGAACAGGGGGACAAAGCTGGGAGGCTCTTGGCTCAACAGGCCCATGCAGCCAGTGCTTCCAGATTAATTCCCAGAATTAAATCGCCCGGCAAAAATTAATAGGTCTTTTTCTGAATACCATTCCAACCTCTATACGTCTGAGTGTCCCCCAATTTCTGCAATAACCCCTAATCCCCTCAATTTTTTAACGTACCCCAAAATCGATGAAACCACTACTGGGGAATTAGGTAGACCCATTTTCACCCTAGAGATACATGAAGCGATTAAATCAATGCAAAATGGAAAGTCTCCAGGCCCTGATGGCTTTACAGTTGAATTGTATAAGGCATATGCCACATTATTAGTTCCTATTCTAGCGAGGATGTACAATGACTCCCTTCAGGAAGGCCAATTACCAGCAACTTTGTCTACTGTATCCATCTCTTTACTTTTGAAAAAAGATAAGGACCCTACCTCCTCACCCTACCTTGTAGTAGTTATAGGCCAATTTCGCTTTTAAATGTGGATTGTAAGATACTGGCCAAAATCCTGGCCCTTCACCTCCAGCGTGTAATGCCCACCATAATTTCACTGGACCAAACGGGCTTTACATTAGGGAGATATTCCTTTTTTAATACTAGAAGGTTACTTCATATTATTTCTTCCCCCCCGTCCAATATTCCTGAAATTGTAGTAACACTCGATGCAGAGAAAGCTTTAGATAGGGTGGTGTGGGACTACCTGTTCTTTATTTTAGGAAAATTTGGTTTTGATTCTAAATGTATCTCTTGGATTCAACTATTATATGCTTCCCCGTCTGCTTCTGTAAATACCAATGGCATTCAATCACCGTTTGGTCATATGTCAGGCTACAAATTAAATCTCACGTGGGGGTGCTACCGCGTATATCGATTAAAAAGCATAACGGGCCGTATGTGGCCCGCGGGCCGTAGTTTGCCCATGTCTGGTCTATACAGAGCTTCGATTCATGCACCGATTTTAAATAATCACCTATTTTCCCCATCTTGTTCTGACTCCGCCTTCTGTAGCTGGAAGAACAAGGGTCTCGCAACACTTAAGGACATATACGAAGATGGGATCTTTTCTTCCTTTACATCTCTATCAGTTCAATTTAATTTGCCTAATAGTCATCTCTTTCATCTCTCACTTTTTCCAGATAAGGCATTTTGTTCAAAAACAGTTGATTTTCCCAACCGCCCCCCTGAATCCGAAATTGACCACTCTCACTCTGGACTTTGATCAAAAGCGGCTGATATCCATTATCTACGGCAAAATTGACTCCCTGAATCCGACCCCTACTGCACCTCTCAGAGACACCTGGAAGCACGACTTAGGTGTCGACATCTCTGATAGCCAATGGAGTGACATTCTCAGCCTGGTGCACTCTTCATCCATATGCGCTAGACATGGCCTGCTGCAGTGCAAGGTGCTCCACAGGGCTCACTTTACCAATGCTAAACTGGCAAAGATATTCCCTGATAGAAGCGATGCCTGTAACAGATGTAAGCAATCTCCAGCTGACCACGTACTGTACATATGTTCTGGACATGCCCGAAGCTGACTACCTTTTGGTCCAGTATTTTTAGAACCTTGGAACAAGCTTTCAATACAAAAATAGATATGAATCCTCTGACTGCCTTGTTCGGCCTCCCCCCGAATCGAAATATCCCTAATATGATACAGCATGTCATCGCCTTCACTACTTTGTTAGCTAGATGCTCCATCCTCTTTAAGTGGAAACATGCCTCCCCCCAACACATGCCTCCCCCCAACTTTTTATATGGATCCTTTTATATGACCTGGAGTCCTTTACTAGCCTTTATCAATGATCTTACTATTACCCCCGATGAAGACTGTGTTTCCTAGGTGGAGCTCACTGGAGAGTTTGATCCTCTTTACCATTATATCACTTTGTTTTATTTACTTATTTATCTACTCTTTCTTTTTAATTTAATTTATTTATTTCAGTTGTGTTTGTGTGACCATGACTAACACGTGGTGGGGGGAGGGTGGGGTGGGTGTTATAGACACATTGTTATATTCTATAGCTGTTGTAATGATATGAATGTTGAAAACTCAATAAAAAGATTTGAAAAAAAGGGAAAAGAAATCATTCTAATGTGGAAGTTTGTATTCTTGCTAATTCCTCCGGGCGTTCCTTCGCATGCCTACCTTTCCTGGTTGCATTGGGCGATCCATTCCTTCATGGTGGAGTGGAAGATCTCCCTACTCACCACAGGGTCCTGGCAGTCAGGGTCCAGCAAGCGCCTCAGTGCACTCAGTTTGTCCTGCTCTGCGCTCTGGCCAGTCATCGCCTGCAAGTACTGCATGACTGTCGAAGCCAGAACCTTCCCTGGAGGGGGTCAAAGGTTTAGAAATCGATCTCAGTTGAATAGGCATGATTGTCTTTTTTTTGTTGTTAAATGTTCAAATGTCATGATGTCATGAAGTTATTATGTGATGAAGTGGTTGTACCTGAGTTTGTTGTATTGCATGCATTATATGTAATGTCAAGGAGCTCATGTTCAGAGAAACCACTGGTGTCTTCAGTGTCCACGACTTCATTTGGCCCAAAGAAAGGTGATGACGATCCTAATGCTGTGCAGATACAAAGGACCAATACCATGTGTCAATGTGCATTCCCAGAAATGGCTTCCATATCATTAAGACCATAAGAAACACCACAGCTCACTGCCGTGGAGCGTACAACCTCTGCTGTCAGACATCTGACTTCTACTTTCAATTTCCACAGAGCTGACTCCTGAATCCCTTGAAAGTGGAGGTATTCTGCCTTCGTGTTTAGTTTGAAATGGGTTGTTCTGGGCTACCGGACCTTCCCTCTTCTCACAGGGTCCAAGAGATGACGACACATCAGACATCTTACGTGGTGTAGTCATGATGTCCCTCGAAGTCATAACTCAGACTAGAAGCAAACGTTAATAAATATCATGATTAGAACACAAGATCAGATGTGGAGATCATTTTTTTTATAAATGTCTTGATAATCACCTTGGCACATTGGGGTTTAATACTGTATGCTGTGCTTGTATGCAGTCAGTGGGTTATGCATCATTGTCCCGTTGTCATCTCACACAGACGTACATACATTTGAGGCTCACGCTTTCTATAACACGAAACAAAAGAACTATGGAAAACATGTCAACAGTAAATTACAATAGCAAGCATCTCTTAACTGATTAAATGATCAAACAGCAGATATTCATCATTGTCTACATCATTTTCATAACTAAAACAGACTAAATGTTGAATGTTTTTTATGATATACAAATTAATTGCATAAAACTAGAATTTTTAAAAACAGTGAAATAAACATCCAAATAATTGCTTACTTCTCAATCCCGGATAGTTTTTGTGAAAGCTGGCTAATGTTTCAATTAGAAACATAATTTTAAGCAAAGTGTGTGCCAGGCTTGCTTCACTTCTCTCTGATGTTAGCGGGGAAAGTCCTCAAAATGCTCTTAAATGAGTATATTGCTTACTTGTGTTCACACTGCTTCACATCAAAACCAGCTGACACCCCCCTCCCCCTCAAGCCTCCTCTTTTATAATCCTGCTGCTCCTGCCTGCATCCTAGCCGCCCAGCTCTGCAAGAATGATGCAGTTGGTTAATGGATGATTTTAATTTACATTCATCAGTTTAACATATCAAATGGACTATCTGGCAAACATGTCTTATACTGGAATGAGCCCATGAAGCAATGTAATAAAATACAACAATACAATCATTTAAAATAATAATAATTCTATTGAATTATAATTTGTGCTGCTACTACAATGACTACTACTACAACTACCAGGGCCGTGTTACTGCATAGGCACTATAGGCACGTGTCTATGTGATCTTGTGGAGCGAAAATGCATCTGAAAAAACAGCAGGTGCAGCAATAATCTGTTTTGAAATATGCTGCAAATGCTTGTGCAACTTTGCATGCTCGTTTTTCCTGGTGCTGTTTTGTTTAAATTGGGCTAGAGAGCAGCATGATGGGGGGCTTTATAGGCTACATGTAAGTGGTTGTAGGTTATGCACCCATATATGTGTATTTTCATGTGAACACAGCCCTTTCACAACTTCAAGCTTTATTACATTACCTACAGCGGTTTAGTTTCACGTTGGAATGGTAGTCTATTACAGGCAAATACAAACTTGTATCATTATGTTTCAGTGGTGTGTGTGTGACTCTTGTATCTATTGTAGGCACGTTATTGCATATCCATAAGGCTTATGTTTTGTGACATCAAAAACTTGACTGTGAATTGTATTTGACCGTGTTGTAGGTCATGTAACGTTGTTACATGCAATAATATGATTTCTGGAGTCTAAAGAACCGTCAAACGGTTTAATTTATTCCACCCCTCTGTAACACTTTGAGCTCTGTTAGTGAAACGATGGTGCTATCGTACAGCTTAATGGTCCAACCTAACAACGATTATCAAAACATACAGTATAGGTTCTAATAAAAATATCCTGACATACCATCCCCAGTCAATCTACCACCCAATGTTTACTGTGTGTGCATGCATGTTTTTTTGGGGAGGGGGGCCCAGAAAGTTTAACACGGCCCTGACTACTACTACTACTACTACCACATTGAAGCTCATGTATCAACAACATGACTCCAGACTGCTCAACTCTAAGCACAATGGCAAGGCAAGGCAAGGCAAGTTATATAGCACATTTTCAATGTGCTTTACATTTCAATGTGCTTTACATAAAAGCATAAAAGTAAAATAAAGCATAAAAGCATAAAAGTATTTAAAAGGGTACAGAGGTAAAAAGAACAGCAAAAGGAAAACATAACAGCATAATAAAACACTGATCAACTTAAACAAAATACATCAAATTAAACCACAATTATTACACGTAGAATGTAATAATGGCACACATCAGAATTATATAACAATGCCATTGATCTCAGTCAAATATCAGTCTAAACCACATTTTTGTAAAACTCAGTATGCCACGCCCTGATTACCAATTGGTCTCACTCACTTCTCAGCTGTTCAAACTCAAAACACTTCAATCATGTGTCAGAGCATAAGAGAGGCCTCAGGTGACCTCTACTGATTTACATGTAGATCTGTTTCACAGCAGATGGGCCTACAAAAACCTTTTTTTTTGCAGTCACCAGTCAGCTGAACATTTTACTGTATTACAGTAACAAATAAATATTTGCTTTGTTACCTTTTTGTGCACTGATTTCATCATTACATCCCCAGAAAGACAGTCTAAACATTTTCTTACAGTACTGTAGTGTTTTTCATTTTACTTATCAGTGCAATTACTGTGATAAAATAGGTAACATTTGTGTTTTCTATAACTCTATAACAATGCTGCAGTATCAACGCTAACTCTACTGTGTGACTCTGGGTTGTGAGTTTAGCCCAATTGGAGCTAATTGATAGACAAACGTTCATTGTATCCTATTCTGATACAATGATTGTGTAAATGCAATATTTATATGATATATTCACAGTATTGTACTACAATATGGTAACAGTCTTT
>OMKN01069774.1:0-11964 GCA_900302345.1 Melanonus zugmayeri
ACTTTTGAATCTTGCATGGAAATCAACATTGGTACAATACAATAAACTTTGTGTGTGTGTGTAGCCTCTTTCACACATAGTACCCAGTAAATTACCAGGATAACCTTTCAGGCACCGTTGAAAGTGATTTTCACCATTCACACAAGCAGCTACGTTCTGGAACATTTCCGTCTTGCGCCCTTTCACACACGGCTTAGCGACGCCGTTACAGACGGGCCAAGGCACCGTCCAGCAGATGGCGGTACTGCATCTCAAACAGTTCCAGACAGCCGCCCATCAATGTCACCCTCTGCATGGAGAGGAGCTCCCTTATGTATGAATCTGTCCGGTTTCCAGCCATTGTTGGAAAAAGGAGCTCGCTTCAAAAGTTGTATTGATATCGTTGATTCCGATTCCGATATCTCAAGACGGACGATACGTGCCTCTCCCTGCAGTGTTAACGCTTTCATTCACAACATTTCATTGTGTTGTAAATGTTGTGAATGTCACCGGGTCTTGAGGTGGGAAATTGGCGGGTACGGATTTTCCAGGATTTTGATCTCTGTTCCCATTCACACATGACCCCCATGCAGGAAATGCACCGGAACATTTCTGGGATAGACGGCATGTGTGAAAGGGACTTGTGTGTGTGTGTGTGTGTGTGTGAAAACGGTAAGGTAACTGGACCGCAGCATTTACTCTGCACTATCCAAGCTCCCACACAACCACTCAAAGACCTTTCAGCGATGCCAACCATGGAAGATGGCAGCCAGATGGCGGCGGATGGGCCGGTGGAGAGGTCTTGTACTCGAAGGACACCTGAACACTTCAGACCAGATGACCCTTCCAGCTCTCACCTCCTGAGCTACAGACTCAACTATAACCGGGGAGTGAACAAAAACACGACGTCTGAGAAGAAATCTTGAAATACAGACGGACACTGATACTTTATTCATCCCGAAGGAATTTTTCAGTAGCAAACAGAAGACAATAATACAGACAGAAGACAATAATAGTGCACGAGGGCTTGTGGATTGGACAGGCGTGCTAGTGTTTCTGAAGTCTACAAGTGCTTATTGTTTTCCTTCGTGTGCTGCAGCCAAGTTGGCGTTGGCCAGAGAATGTCTGGACGCGTGAGCTGATCTTCATCTTCCATCCAAGTCGGAGAGCTCTCCGTCCCCTGCTGGGGCCCCGTGTCTCAAGCCCACACTCGACTTGCGAGGGGAACGTATTTAAATTGGTGGTGGGTTTTTAAAATGCCTACACTTAGCATGTGGAGCACCCAGAACACTTGGGTCAGTGTTGTGTTACTGTTTTAGGTTGCCTGCATCTCTCCTCCCTCTCTCTCATTCAAAAAGCAAAGGTGGAGGAAAGACCTTCAGACAATTACCCACAAATACACATTACTTCCATTCCAGAGAGTACTCACAAATCAACACACAAATAAATTAACTTTGGCCATGCCGTGTGTGTGGGCATATGGGTGGTCATACATAAATTACCAAATCAATATTCCACCCAACTCCCAGGGGGTCCCTGGCCCCGGCCAGCCAATCACAAACAGCCCAGCAGCTATAACGCATGGCGCTAGCCCGCCTACAAAACACATCAAACACATCCCAATGATCCATTCATTACAGCTCCCTAATTCATTCTCCATCCTAATTCAAGACTCAATAATGCTCAGAGACTCCAGCGCTGCGCCTTGGAGGACAACGCACGGACAAAGGCAAATATAACATGAAAACATATTAAGGCTGTGTCCCGAACGGCTAAAATGTCTCAATCACATATTTATAAAAGACGCTGCTGAGGAGCCTCCTCTAGGAAGGGTCTGAAGGAGCCTCCTCTAGGAAGGGTCTGAAGGAGCCTCCTCTAGGAAGGGTCTGAAGGCAGCACAGACGCGTCCTCCGTGGGTCAAGATATCCCACAATCCCGTGCGGCCGCTCCACCGCTCCGACAAGAAGGAAAACAATGGTGAGCATCAGCCCTGAGTTCATGTACAAATATAAGTTATGACTTTTTTAAGCTCAGATTTTGTTATCACTGAATATCTGTTCTATTTAGATGGATAACGCTTATTTAAGACATTTGTGCCAGCCACAATCAACAGATTCATCACAAAACTACAACACATGGATAACTAATATAAACCCTGATATCCAAGTTTAATTCAACCACAACAAATCAGCATCTACACAATCACAGAAAAAATCCCTCCCATTAATGGTATGCGCTGTGAGACAGGCACGATTTAGCCACCCCCGTTTGACGCTCGGTTTAGGACCCCCAAACCCAGAACTGCAACAGAGAGGAACAGAGAGAGAGAGAGACACAAAACACTGCAATGATAAGTTATTGATATGTTGGTTAACTGCTGACTGACAATAGACTGTGTGTTTTTATGACGTGTGGAGATAATGTGCCACACACACACACACACACACACACACACACCCCCAGGGGTCCACTAGTGACCCCCACTACGGAGAGGGGAGGTCAAATGGGCGGGGCTACAATGGATGAGGCGGATGATGCTGCGTCTCCATGGATACACTCTGGTGGGGGCTCTCATTAGGGCTGTGGTGTTGTTCTGATTGAGCATCCCTGGGTGGTGTTTTTTTTCTTCTTCATTTTGAAGACAACACCATAAGCAGGCTTTTGAAAGCTTTTTCAAAACCCTCTCAGAGGAACCGCACTACGTCATTAGGGTGATGCACGCGTCTTGTCGAAAAGATGGAGTTTGTTGGACGGTAAATCAAGTACACATCAGATATATTGAGCTGAACTCTTTTTGGAAGGGAGAGCCCTTAGTTTATTAAGTTCTGGGGGCTGGGGGATATGATTAAGGATAAATAAATAAAAGACTACTGACTACTCTGTATAATGCATATTGATTCATGCTCACACGGTCAATCATTTATTCAAAAATAAACCGATGGTAATGACAGTAGGGCTATATCTAAATATTAATGTACTGAAATGTAATATCTATTTCACTGCCCATTAAAATATATTTTTATGTTTTTTTTCCAGAAAGCTGCATCAAAAAGAACTGAAATATACATTTGACAGTAGACAGTGACCTGTGGCAATATCATTTTTAAAACTTTTGGAACAAGATGACTTGCATAGGAATTTAATGAGATTTCTTTCCATCAATAATATCAATAAAAAAACAGAAATAATCACATCACACAACATTCCTGTTTTTTTTATGAAAACAGGCTCCTTTCCTCTACTTAAAATACTATCTAACTTCACCCTGCTTTATTTTTTAAATGAGCAAAAACCCAAATGAAACTGCCAGCCGGGAACAACACACTCACACACACACACACTATTAAAATGTGGTTATTTAGCCTAGAATGTGTTGTGCTCTCGATTTTATTATTATTATTTCATGTCAAAAAACAGCACCATGAAACCAGAGTGATTAAAGTAACAGACGGCAACTTTTTAAAAAGTTAGCTTTTTGTATTACCATCTTCCCCTACGATCCCAACTTTTAAGAGAGCGGGACTCAGGACTTCCTGTCGGTATGATGGACAGTGTGCCTCACATGGGGCCGTTCCTCAGTGCGGTGACTGACTGCTGCAAGACGGATGGAGGAGACTAATGGTCCTCATCTGGTCCAAAACCAATCCAAAACGCCCACAGTCACTGGTGTAAAATATTGCTGTTTGTGTACATTTTTGGAGGGTTTCACTGTACACTTAATACTTTTTTTACTTACTATTTGAACTATTGTTTGGTAAAAAAAAAATTAATTAATATTGTGAAACAATTATCATTATACAAAATGTAAATTCATAATCACTTTTGAGCATTAAAACACACACACACACACACACACACACACACCCTTGTACCCTGAACAGTGCTTAATAATATTTGTGCAGTGCCCATTATGTCTCTTAATTACAGCAGTAATACAAACGTAAATGAAAAGATAAGAGATGCCAAGCGCTGAACACCGCGTCGCACTGCAGCACAGATGAGATTCTACCGGCGAGCAAAGTGTTTGCTTTGAAACCAAACGTCCCGTCGAGACAGGGCGTGGCAAACTCTTGAGTTCGCCTGTCTCCATGGCAACGGAGTTCAAGCCATGTCGTTTTCATAAGAAACGAGACATTAGCTTCCGCTCAAGGCCATCCGGGGGGAAATCCATCAGGGGGGGGGAAATAAGTTACTTGGTGCAATATTAGACGCCAGATAATGAGTAAAACAGACCATATCAGATTCAACAGATTAGGAGACGCAGTCCTGGATTAATTATTACACAGCCTGCCTCTGATTCACCTTTAAACACGAGAGTACATTATCACGACAAACCCATTCTGATCTCATATTTCAGCTTTCATGAATAGTTTGCAGATAAATTGTCGTGTTTGACTGATGCATGCAGGGAGAAAAATATACACCTGCCACCAGCCAATGGCTGACAGATTTGACCATTTGGGGATACATATTAAAACTATTGCTTGGCTGGTAGATTTTTCCACTCTGTCTCGCAGGTAACACTTTAAAAGGATGCATGATGTTTGCATGTTATTTATGGATCTATGCGTACTCCATATACTCATCCATACTCTCTCTCGCTCACTGACTGCGAATAGCAACATCAACAATGTCGCTGCGAGCCTCGGCGTGTTTGCCCGAGGCTTCAGGGCTTCTCAGCTGTGTCTACAGTCCCTTTCAACACAGGTTGTCACGCTTCTCTCCGAGACATGTGGTCTGACAGCAGGAACACCTCATCCGGTCTCCCGTGCTAAAATGTGAGCCGCGATTTGCACGCCGATCTGCTCGCCGAAGCCAGATTAACCTTTAAATCCTGTTTACTTAAATTAATTCCATATCATTGTGCCCGTAATCCGACATGTTAGCCAAAAGCCAATTAAAGACACCCCGGCGTGCTTTGACGTCATCTTGAGACGAAAGCACGGTTTAATGCGGCTGCTAGAATCTCATTACTTTGCCTTCGGTTCAACCGCAGCAATCAGCCTGTTGGACCTAGCGGCCAAAATCAACAAAGCCCACGGGGATTTTTAATGGGTTAAACCTGCGGGATTAGTCCGCATGTTGGATCCAGTTCTCCAAGGATCTCCTAGAAAAGTTCAAATAAAAAAGCCTTGTGCTAAAATATTCCACTGAAGTCTGTTTCGTTTCAACAGACTAACATTTGCTATGCAATGTCGACACCAATGTCACACCAAACTGTTTTGGATAAAAACAAAAAAAAGACTTGAATCAACACATTTGTAAAAAAAAAGAAACGTCTATATGCAGATGACGTTGTGCATTATGTTCCCATCTCTCAGACACGTGTGGAGGGCGGTCAGTCGCTGACTTCACGCCAGAGCAAGCAGGGCGCTGGAGTGGACACGGTACACAATGCTGCGCCGCTCTCCCTCTGAACAATCACCAGCACTGGCCGGCTCCCGCTGACACAGGTAAGGCCCAAACAATACAGAGGAGGATCAGAGGTCGTGTGTGTGTGTGTGTGTGAGATGTGAACGCCTGCTCTGTTTGCATTAATCATCTCATACTGCATGACGGCAAAGGGTTGGAGGGAGAATAATCGTGGTGGGATACGGTGAGGAAAAAGGTTGGCAGCTTCCAGTGACCGATCGTAAGATTAATCATTCATGCAGGTAACATGAAGCCTCACTGTGTCTCACACACACACACACAGGTCTCCAAGTTGGTCTCCAGCCGCCCTCAGCAATTTCCCCCTCCATTTTCCATTTCAAGACAAAAAGCCTCTTATTTTCTGTGCTTTACAAAAAGAAGAACAAAAAGTCTCATTTCTGAGAGCGTTCCCTCTGTCTGAGAGGAGGTCATGTCTTTCTCTACTCCCTCCAGAGGGAATCACGTGTTTTTAATTATCGGACGGGTTCTGAGACAAGACGAGCCAATCAGGGAGGGACATTCCATTGTCGGTTGTCAATTGGCTATCTGTGGGGTGAGATTGAATGTGTGAAACTCATCAATCCAAGCCACAGATTGGTTTGGACAAGCATTACAGTGCTAGCAGTGCGCGTGTGTGTGTGTGTGTGTGTGTGTGACTAACCAATCTAATTTCCTTAGATTAAAAAAAATAAAACAAATCAATTTCAAATCTACATCTTAATGAATGCACCGGTGACAACACAATTAGTGAGAAGCTTAATTGAATTTAAAAAGTATGTTTTTGAACACTTGATTCATTCCTGCCACTAATGATATCAAGTGGACCAACGGGTGCCTGTCACCAGGGGGCACAGACCAACAAAAGCGTCTACATGTAAAAAAACTCAACTCAACTGTAGAAGAGGAAGAAGGAAGCAAACAAATACAATAAAAACAGTGTAGAGCCTAGAGGCTGGTACCGCCAACAACGGATCCGTCTTCAATGATTATTCTGCACAGGCGGCGTCTGAAGACATCGCCGTACTTTCATTCATGTGGAAACAAGGCGGCATGAGACACGCGTTGTTCCTTTTTAATCATGCATTTATTTAAATACAGGTTAGAGAAAAGTATCTCGTCAGGAGCGTTAACTCCCTAAACGGCTGTTAGACAGATCCCAGCCGACGGGCGTTCCCTAGCAGACGGCGCTGAATTAGCATTTAGATCCTCTGGAGTGAGAGTCATGCATTGGTGATCACCCGGGGGGGCTGCGTGTAGTGAACACCGTGTGGGAGGCACGCCTCGTGTCTCACTGATATTAACAATCTCCCAGAGATTAGAGGTCAAGTAAGTACAAGCAGAGGAGTCAGCCAAACGTTTGGCTGATAGGCGAGGGGACCGCCAACTCACTTGAAAAGTGAGACAGTGGATATCACAACAAGGCACCACCTGACCCGCTCACACACAGCTCACAAACGGATGTGTGAACCAAACTGTGTTCCGCTGTGTGTTGCATTGATCTGTTGTGATCCAAGCCAGGAGCTGTGTGTGTGTGTGTGCTTGACCCTGGGTAAGGTTTTCATTGACATGTAAACAGCGAGATACATGTCAAAACAGCTCCAGTATTTATGAACACAAACACAAGCGACTCCGGGAGGCAGCTGGCCTTTTGATGGCGTGTGCTGTATGAACGAGCCCTGATCAATAGGCTAATGCAATTACTATTCCTTTTTGTCCCTCAAAGACAATTAAAGTCCATGAGAGTCTATTCGTATTGACAGGAAAAACACAGCGGGTTGACATATGAACCGGTTTACCTTCATGTGTTGATGTATACTGGAATAGCTTTCTTGTTATATTCAAGCACAGAGCAGACCACAGCGGCCTTAGTGAATCTCTCCAGTTGGACACTTCTCTGTCGCCTCTGAGAAGCCTCCGAGGCCGAGAGAACTACCTCTGATGTAGGCGCCGGATCCGATTCCTGTGCACAACTTGGCACACGCGGTCGACTGGATCCGTGGATTAGCCGGACACTCAAGCCCCTCTGACAACTTTCACACCCGACTACAAGCTACTGCTTTCTTCTGCTCAGTGTTGAACTCGTCGTGTGTTTGGGGCGGATCAGAGGGTCAGGATTTGGATGAAACCCAGTGACCAGAATGAAAAAAATACAAACATGGGGCGGCACCCATTGGTTTACACACAACAGAGATTTGTCTGTTTTCTTTGACATTGAGGGCAGCTTTTGAATGGCCGCCTCACAGTAGTCTATGGTCAAAACCCATTAATAATCAACCCTTACTAACTTTTTAATGAAATAATAAATTAATAATAAGAGGGGACCTCTCAAAATACATAAAGAGATGAACTAGCCACTGAGATCCTAACCAAACGAGGACACAATTATTTGTATTACAATAATGAAATCACCTTATAGGCCATTAGAGGAATGACATGTTAGTCTCTTCTGCCAGGGCTTCACAAACAGGCCCTTAACAGGATATCTACCCGGAGAGTTGCTAGTTTGAGTCCCAAAGCAAGACACCTCAACTCTAAACGGCTCCTTACAACCCTGCATGGTCAACATTGCTGTGAATGGGTGACAGTGTGTATGAACGGACTGCCGTCAATGTGTGAAAATGTGTGTGAACGGGTGAAGACAGAAGGTCCGGTGACAGCCTACAACTAACATGGCCATGCTGAAATGAACGTATTATTGTGAACATTTTAACACTTGATCCCTAATGCAGGGGATTCATGTTCATTAATTCAGTTACATAACCGTTCTTCATTTGCAATACAGAAACAAAAGTTCTTAAAAAGTACAAATGTTCACTGGTTCACTGCCATTAGGTCATCTATCTCTTTTCTTTGCTTAAATTCCCATGTAAACAGTGGAAAGTTCTTTATAAAAAGAGTATTTGTTATTGCAAGACTGTATTCTCAGTACTTTGTGCAACATTGCTGGATCACAACAAAAACAACTGTGAACTTGAAGAGAATGTGGAAGAAAAAGAGTGAAACCTCAGTATGAGTACGAGCGGCCTGGGAACAACCGCTTGGGGCTGGACCGCCAGAACCACAGCAAACGCTGACCAAGGCCTCTGGTTACACTGACCCACACACACACACACACACTCCTACAACGTTTAATCTCTTAGAACCACACTGTAGAAACTGTTTGACAGCTTGAAACTGTGGTAGAAAACCGCAAACGCCTCCGACTTGAAGCAACAAAGTTTTATCGACGTAAAACACTTCTCTTGTTATGTCTTAAAGGTTACTGTGCACTCATCTCAACACGCTGAACACAATGTGTTAAATACATACAGTACATGCAAGTGTGTTGAAAGTTTAACTTAAAGACTGTATAGCTCTTTCATACTATAACTGGCTAAGTAACCTAATTGATAGTTAATTAGTAATTAAATTAAACAGGTTTTCCAAATGCTGAATGATAAAAAAATGTAGAAATTCCCCCTCTATATTTATATATAGTGTACACATTCTATAGGTTATTATAGACAATACAATAGCTTCATTGTTAACCAGCCAATCAGCTTTAGTAAGATCAGTCCTGCAAGTCTTTTATTTGCAAGTCTTTTATTTGCAAGTCTTTTATTTGCAAGTCTGCATAGGAATGAGTGTTTTCAATTGGTACAATGTCATTCTGGGTCCTCCACAGCTACCAGGATAGGAACTTTAGTTTTGTTTCTCAGCTTGACTTTATGTGTGGCAACAGTGGCTCAGGGGGTAGAGCGGTTGTCTGGCAACAGGAAGGTTGCTGGTTCGCAAATCCCGGCTCCTGCTAGCCAAGTGTCGAGGTGTCCCTGAGCAAGACACCTAACCCTAACGGCTCCCGACCAGCTGGTTGTTGCCTTGCATGGCTAACACCGCCGTCGGTGTATGAATGTGTGTGTGAATGTGAGGCACATAAAGTTAAGCGCTTTGGATACAAGCGCTATATAAAAGTAGTCCATTTAACATTTGCGTGTGAAATTGTCTTTTGCCAATTAGGCATTGGAGACTCAAACATAAAAAACCCATAAAAAAGCCAAGCCAAAGACTCAAAATAAAAGCGTCCAATTATGGTGTGTGTCTGTGTGTGTATGTGTGTGAGTGTGTGTATGTGTGTCTGTGCCAAGACAGCACACAAAAAAAGAACAAGACAAGATTTTTTATATGAATTGTAATGGACTTTGACCAGCAATGCTGAGCGACGTACGGCAATGCAGTATTAATGAGTGGATCCATAGGAAGCAGTGATTATGCGCAGACCGCCCTCCTGCACTACATGTTTAAATCAACAGAGAGCAACATTCACAACAGACTGTAATCAGCAACGCCGGGCAAAGCCAGCAAGCCTCGCTCATCAAATTCCTCACTCGCTTTCACCCTGATTGCATTACAAGCCAAAGCCATCGCCCCAACCAATCAGCCATCATTCTTAGGCATAGACTATTGCTGATTATTATTATGAATTAATAACCACATTACATTGTAACTCACCCCCCAACAGCTGTTGCTATGATCCATCAATAGAGCTGGAGGCGGCAATTAAACCTTCTCAGCAAAACGTCCTTCCATTCCTCCCCGTCCCTGAATCTCATGGTTGCGTCCCTTTCCAGTGAAAGCTGGATCAAACGGGCCTTTCGATTGTGTAGCATACGGCACCGGTGGCGACTAACCCTAACCCTTTACATAATAACAAGCACAAATAATGTATTCATATATTTTTCTCTCTCTCTCAAGATGAAGACGCAGGTCAAGACAGAGAGAATGTGTCAACAGTCAGAAAGATGCAGTGCAGCTCGTCCGTTAATTTCAACACTTTTGTTTATTTCATTCAAATGAACAGGTAGGCCTAAATAATAGCAATGACCACTCGCTTAGTTGGGCATCTGCAGCAGGTGGTAGGACGTTGCAGAGAAAGAGCGGTCAGGCCTTTGAGTCCAAACTCAAAATACGCAGCCTTTTCACCTAACAGTCTAACCTATAGTGGAGCTTATAACACGGCCTATGGTCACGTCTACTGCTGCAGGTTCTTGTTTAACCACAAGGTGTCACTGAAGTCCATGTTGACAAGAGCGACCGGCCCCCAGGGCAGTGGGGGTGCGTAGGGCCCCACTGAAAACAAACTGGGCTGGCTTTCTGGGGTGGGGCACAGGGGTCTCTCAGGGTGGGCCAGGCCCCCTAATGCCCCCCCATAGTGCGGGGCCTGATTACATGGCTACTGGATAGGGTCGTCTTCAGGACCGAGTTAGGAGAGAGAAACAAGACGGTCAGACAGCGCCTTCTAAATACCCAGCTAGTCTGTACAGTACAACATGAAGACCACAATACACTCTGCTTCAGACAGTCTGTACAGTACAACATGAAGACTACAATACACTCTGCTTCAGATAGTCTGTACAGTACAACATGAAGACTACAATACACTCTGCTTCAGACAGTCTGTACAGTACAACATGAAGACTACAATAGACTCTGCTTCAGATAGTCTGTACAGTACAACATGAAGACTACAATACACTCTGCTTCAGACAGTCTGTACAGTACAACATGAAGACTACAATACACTCTGCTTCAGATAGTCTGTACAGTACAACATGAAGACCACAATACACCTCTGCTTCAGACAGTCTGTACAGTACAACATGAAGACTACAATACACTCTGCTTCAGATAGTCTGTACAGTACAACATGAAGACCACAATACACTCTGCTTCAGATAGTCTGTACAGTACAACATGAAGACCACAATACACTCTGCTTCAGATAGTCTGTACAGTACAACATGAAGACTACAATAGACTGCTTCAGATAGTCTGTACAGTACAACATGAAGACCACAATACACTCTGCTTCAGACAGTCTGTACAGTACAACATGAAGACTACAATAGACCTGCTTCAGATAGTCTGTACAGTACAACATGAAGACTACAATAGACTGCTTCAGATAGTCTGTACAGTACAACATGAAGACTACAATAGACTGCTTCAGATAGTCTGTACAGTACAACATGAAGACTACAATACACTCTGCTTCAGATAGTCTGTACAGTACAACATGAAGACTACAATACACTCTCTGTTTCAGACAGAACCCTTGAGGAGCAAATTGGACCGACAACCAACAATTAGATTAAAACTCAGGACCAGATGGTCTCAAATCTCTCCCCAATTACAATTCACAGGAGGAGGTTTAAACCAGAGCATCAGAGCATCAATGTGTGTGTGTGTGTGTGTGTGTAGACATGTACATTGTATTTTGAATACTGAGAACAATTTTAATTGAACTGTGGCATTCTAGAGCTGAGGAATGTGTGTGTGTGTTTGTGTGTGTGTGTCTTTTGGAGGATTAGGATTGTTCTCTGAGCTTAGCCAGACTGCTAAAGGCTTGCGTAGCCAACATTGATGACTGTGACGCCCTTGTGCTTTGTTGACATTGTGGGTGGTGGAAAAATATATTGATCTATAGTTTCCAATTAATTATTAATGATTTATTGGGCTGCATTGATTCTAAACCATGAGGTATGTCTCACACACACACACACACACACACACACACACACACACACACGCGCATCT
>OMKN01069775.1:0-10344 GCA_900302345.1 Melanonus zugmayeri
ACCTGTAAATAAATAAAGAAGTTCTGAGTTGAATTCAAACCCTCAACATCAAAAGTACGCACCAAATCCGAGCCCCTCCCTCCCCGTGGAACCCACCTACGCTCCAGCCTATCGGAGGGAGAAGAAAGGTCCTCTGTGTCTGGGCTGTTTGCATGTCATTTGCATACAGGTCCCAACTGGCTGCTTTTTGGAATGCCAAGAGGCTAAATTCAGTATTTATTACCAGGGCCCATAACTACATTTTCCACCATGTATGGCATTTGCATCTAATTTGCATGTTCCTTTGGCTCAGCTTGGGGAGTACGGGGCCCGGTGACCTAAATTGTTTCAATTCCGCCCAGAATTGAGAAAGCGGCGCGGGGTCTAATTATTACTATTAATCGAATTAAGGACGCCATAAATGTGGAGCGTAAATGTATACGGCTGGGGTTATTAGCTGCCCCAGGAAGCTGAGGCAATGCCTCTCCTAATGGAAACCCCCAACTGTCTGGTGGGGATGTGGGCATACAACTAGTATGGCGTGTGTGTGTTGTGATCTTGGATCATTTGCAGATTTCCCTGTTGTGCCATTTCCCCTTTCCTTTTGTCACACGTGCACACACTAGCACACAAAAAAACCTGCTTTGTTTTGAGGAGATTCTATTTAAAGTGAAAATACCTTGTAGGCATGTTCTGCACAGGAAGTGTTGAAGATCTACTCCGATACTTTTGGTCGAGTTGGTCCCAAAAGAAACCGGGTAAAGCGCTCTTTGTCGAAGGCATGTTGAATGAGAGAGTCGAAGGTATGCCTTGCATGCTGCACGGCTGTGGTTTATACGTGGAAGGGATTCATGATAAAAAACAGCGTTAGCAGCGGTAAGTTCGATAAACGATAAATTGATAAAGGATCATATTTCCAACGCTCGAGTGACTTCTGGGTCCGGTGGCCTTCTGACTTTACTTAAATTGAAAGTTCCAATATGGTTTTGAAAGTCCACACAGTTGAAGAAAACTGATGCCTAATTAATTGCAAAGGGGCTGGTTTGTCAACTATGTACAGGTTGTGCAGCTCATAATGAGGCGGAGGTGGTGCCTCTTTGGCAGTGCCTTTCCCGGGGCCATTGTGCTGATAGCGATACAGCACCACCACATGGGTGTAATGCTGCAATTGCAGTCTGAAGTCTTTGGTCACAAGTCTCTTATGGTTGTAATAGGCTTCCACCGATACCACTTTTTCATTACCGATTCTGAATACACACATCTTGGAACAGAGTTTCTTTTTCTTTCATTAAAAAACTGAATATTAGGCTCGCCCATTTCCAAACTTTGTAAAATATGAATACAAATAATGGATAATGGCTAGTAAATGGATACATACAACATGACAATTGTATGCAATTCACCCCCCAAACCACCCTCAACAACAAATATTCAGGGCAAAAAAACTAAACAAAAAAATAAAGGAGAAAAAACTACAATTATACAAGTAATTAATAATTATATTAATAGAGTTTTTTATAAATAGGTGCTGCTGTTTTATTTGTCAGTTTCACTCATTCATTTCAGCCTGATCCTCCAGGAATTGCATAACAGTGTCCCATATTTCCTTCACTTTATTTAATTGTCCTCTGACCACATATGTAAATGGGTGTAGGGCCATCCATACTTTTCCACCTCAACGCAATCACTCTCCTAGTCTGTAGCAGGCATATATTAATCAAGGACGTTGCCTTGCGACCTGGTGTAACGCTATTAGGATAGATACCTAGTATACAGTTTCGCCTCAAGAGGGATCTTTATAGCAGCTATATGTGAGACCAAGTTGACTATTTCTTCCCAAAAAGGATGGATTTTTGGACATTCCCACATAGCAGAGTACCAACATTATCATCACATTTGGTACAGTTGTCAGGAATGTTAGGGTTATACTGATGAAGTTTTGCAGGTGTTACATAGGTTCTGAATAACATTTATATTGTATCATTTTCAGTGCTGTGTTGATAGTCTGTGTTTGTGCGTTAAAACAAGCAATGTCCCAATCATTCTCTGTAATATCTACATTTAAATCATTTCTCCAAGCATTGAGTCTTGAGTGTGAATTGTCCTTTGATTTGGACCGCAGCATAACATACATTACTGACAGCTGACCTTGAATGTCCATGAAATGTAAAGTGGTCCTCTCTATAGCCGACAAGGATGGCTCCTCTAAGGAGTGGATCTGTGATGTTATGAAGCTCTGTATCTGTAGGTATTTTAAAAAAAGTGGTTTCTAGGGATGGCCTATTTATGGACCAGTTGCTCAAAGGTCATTAGTTTTCCCTCTATATACAGGTCACATACTTTACTCAAACATTTGCTAGCCCATTGCTTAAATTCACCATCAGCTCTACCAGGGGCAAAATAAAAAATGATA
This sequence comes from Melanonus zugmayeri, assembly GCA_900302345.1. NCBI lineage: Eukaryota > Metazoa > Chordata > Actinopteri > Gadiformes > Melanonidae > Melanonus > Melanonus zugmayeri. Next base: position 2,393 of record OMKN01069775.1, read on the forward strand.
CGTTTTTTAACATGCGCAGAGTAAAGATAGACTGGAGAGATAAACCCGATGTTGTAGTGCGTTCAATAGCTAGCCATGTTGGAGGGTCAGAGGAGGAAAAGTAAAACATGGCTGTGCACAGCTGTGCTGCCCAGTAATACCATTGTAGGTTAGGTACTTGAAGCCCCCCTCTGTCATAGGGCAGATACAATAGGAAGAGCCACAGTCTCGGACGACTGTTGCTCCATATGAAATTTGAGGAAAAAAAATTAAGATTGCAATATTGACATTTTAAGAATATTAATACGGCCTAACATGGAAATGGGTATTGGCATCCATCTACTTCCAGATTCAGTTACAGACTGTACTATGGGGTCATAACTGAGAGAGACAATATTCTCAATTTCCGGAACTATTTTCACTCCTAAGTATACAAACCCCTCCTGAGTAGCTGAAAAGGGGGTGGCTATCACTGGGTTTTATCTCTAATGTTTATTCAGAAATAGTATGGTGTATTTAGAATTTTCACCTTGTATCCAGATAATTCCCCAAAAGATTTAATTAGGCTAACAAGTGTTGGAATAAATGTTGTCAAATTGGACAGATAAATAATATCATCCTCAAAGAGTGAAATTATATGCTCCGTTTCTTCTATTTTCACACCCACGATCCTTGGATGCTGCTGGATAGCCAAAGCCAGTGGCTGAATGGCAAACAAAAATAAGAGAGGGGATAGGGGGCAGACTTGTTGCGTGCCTCTGTGTAAACTAAAAGGTTGGGATATAAGGTTATTTGTTAATATCTCAGCTGTTGGATCTGAATACAGGAGCTTCAACCATTTGACATATTTTTCACCCATCCCAAATCTTGCCAAGAACTCCCTCAGGTATTTCCATTCAATCCTGTTGAAGGCCTTTTCGGTATCCAACGACAGGATTTCTTTATCTTTAGCATCAAGTCTTTCATATAATATATTCAATAGTCTGCGTATATTATGAAATGCTTGATGCCCTAGAACAAAACCATTCTGATCATTAGAAATTAGGGATGGGACATATCTCTCTAACCTCTTTGCCAAAGCCTTACAAAGAATATTTGTGTCGCAGCACATTAAGGATAGGGGGCGGTATGAGTCCCTGTCTGTGGGTGGCTTGCTAGGCTTTTGGACCAAAGTAATTACAGCAGACCGTGCACTACAGTTTAGTTTGGACTAGTTAAAGTGAAGCCACACGGTTATCTGACCGTGTCAATACGTTTAGACATAAAGGAAGACAAAAGGAACGTGGAATAAACTAAACATCCCTTTAACAAAGGAAAAGGAATCAGTGGGATTAGGCCTACTGTTTATTGGAATGAGTCAGGCCAACACACTCACTCGTGCACTAAGGAAACGAGCTATAGCGGATAATACCATAGACTGTATGGATAATACACACTGATTTACACACTGATTTACACACTGATTTACACACACCCAACACTGATTTAACCCAACATATAATCAAATGTAATAATTTCGCCTGTGATACGCTCTGCATGTATCCATATGCACAGGCAGAAAAAGGACAGCTACGCTGTTCTCGGGTCCTCTACTCGGAAGCAGCGGCTGTGGTAACCAAGCCCAGTGCTATGGGGGGGCATTGGGGTCCCTGTGTCCCACCCCAGAAAGTGGGCCCGTACGTGCTCCCCACTGCCCGGCCACTTGTCCGGAGTTCAGACAATTTTACTGCGTGTGCCTGGATTGTTTATGAAAATGGTGCGATCGCCAATGTACGCGTGTGCATCTGCACGGTGGTTATTACACAGATTATGACTGGTAGGGATGGGAATTGATACGATTTTATCAATACCGATTCCCTTATCGATTCCTGATAAATTGTTGGGTGGAAAAAAGAGTACATACAGGTTTATTAGCGTTAACTTTTTTTTAGCCATACTTTTATTTAAGCTGGTTAGTAAATTGGTTAGTCAACAATTTCCCCATGGGGATTATGAAAGTAGGCTACCATCTTAGAATAACAACACGCAACTTGACATTTCTGATTGTCATGTATACAATAAATTAACCTACCAAAATTCCGAGGCTCTACTGTGGCATAAGGCTGCAAACCTTTCACCACAAATCTAGTGACTGCTTGTGACACTCATTCACCTTTTCCTTTTACCCTGCTGTGCTACCTTCGGTAACGGACGACGTGCTAGTGGTGCTACTAGGTTGAGGGAATGCAGTACTCGTCCCGTAGAATATCAAACACACAACATTCCTGCACTTTAAGGGCATGCTGTGTTGACAAATGCTTCAGCATATTGTTAGTATTTCCCCCCTTGTAGTGTTGCAACGGTGTGGACATTTTCACACTGGTGGATGTTCTTCTGAGAACACTGCGGTTACCGGTAACAACATTTAAAAAACCTCCCTGTCTGATTCGGAGCCGGTGGAGACCACTGCTGCAGAAGCGTTTTTTTTGTTTTCATTTCTAAAGTGGTTAAAACAAACAATGATGAAATAGCACGGCAGGATACCTTTTTGGTATTTTTGCCTTCTTTAAACATTGAAATAGCTGCTAAATACGTTCATTATTAAAACCCTTCTAAAACCATGAAATTGACATTTTGCAAATATTACAACTTGCGCTGTTGTCATCTACTCTTGTGAAATGCAGCCACACTTTTGAGTGTGTCTTTTTGCCATGGCTCCGGTCACAAACAAATTAAAACATGATACAGCATGTGTTCTCTATATGGCGTTACGTCATTGCGCAACTGTCGGAAAAACACGGCATCGATAAGAGGAATTGATAGTCACAGAGTCATGCGATTCCAAGGAATCGGTTCTGTTCTCGATTCCCATCCCTAATTACTGGTGAGAAATTATATGTGTGTAATGTAGTGTACAGCTCATAGTCATCTGTGGCCGTGCGCACCAGGTGCATAAGGTTATGCATGATAATAAGGGAGCAAATGAGATATATATTTCCTTAATGTTAATGTGCCAAAAAAAATCGAATCTGGAGGTTGAGTCTCAAGTCAATTCCAAGTCATTGTGTGTGTGTGTGTGTGTGTGTTTGAGTGACTTAAGTGCGACTCGAGTCCAAGTTGCAAACTCGAGTCTCCATCTCTTTGATGACACCCGTCAGAGTTTTGTCAAGAGCTGGAGGCGGCATGGAATTTAACGGAAGCGGCTGCCTCGTAATTCTCTATGCAGGAAAAACCCTATACGCTAGTGATTTTATAAAAGATAACCTTGCACAGTAACCCTGCAGAGCGTGGCTAGCATTTATAATTCAAACTCAACCACTGTTTTTGGTTAAAATCACACTCATGTTTCAACCCACACAGTTATGGTCAGACTTCAATTAAATCCATTCACTTTCTCTGAAAGCCACTAACTCGCTCACGGCCCCCCCTCCATTCTATCACCACCTCCTAATTTGCATCTTTCAGTATTTGTGGAGGGCGCCGAGGGTACACACAGACCTTTCCAGTTCGCTTGTTTTTTTATTTTTGTTACCCATCAACAGAAGCTGTCATTGAGCCTATGAAACACAAAACATCTTTCTTTCATTTCATCTCTCTGTCCAGCTTTTTTGTGTATCTCGGGCTGTATTGGGATGACAACGGAATTAAAATGCACACTTTGTGCACACACATATACACATACAGCATGTTTCTGTATGCTACAAAGCTTCCTCAAACCGATTCTGCTACAGGTACAACTGCCGTAACCACACACAGACACATGCATGCACCCACGCACACACATGCTCAGACATGCGCACGCACGCACACACACACACTCATTCATCTCTTTTGTTGACTTGCACATGTTTCTGTATCCAACAGAGCCACACACACACACACACACACACCTTATTGAATATAAACTGCCATCTCCTAGGGCAAACAGCAAACATAATCACATTTGTAATGTCTTAGAAAATGTTGTGTCAATATTTGCCGGGTCTGTTATTGTTGTGAAATTGGAAACTGATTGCCGTTACTACAGTGCACATGATTTTGACAGTTGACTTGGAGGCAAACACATACACACACATACACACACACACACCACCATGAGAGAGATAGATAAGTCTGTTTTGTGTAATGAGGCAATATTCATGAGTAGCTCACACTGTCACTACTTACAATGTTGTACCAGTAAAAAACGATGACATGGGCACTGTTATGGACATAAATGGACATAATGTATATCTAGGAAACTGCTTTAAATATTTGTTTTACAGGATATAGGTCTATATATTTATGTTAAATGCCTTTGTTTGCCTTATTTAGTATTGTTTTGTGTTTGGACAGTGGGGGGGTTTCTAGCCAAAGCTAGTGCCTAGAATAATGTATGTCTCTTACTGGGTAAGTAATTCCTAATTCCTAACTAATTCCCTTGTTGTTCAAACATGAATGTACAAAAATACAATTTTCATCATCAGCCCCCCATTGGTTGTGTCATCATCTGTTCATGTGTTGATTCAAAAATGTTTTGGTTGACAAAATAAACTTAATTCATAGCGAATTGGAATTATGTTGGCACGAGAAAGAGAACAATACGTTGATTGATTTGGCAAATAATTAGTTTAACCACCCAACTAACTAGATGAGTGATTAGATTGCAAAGAAAAAGGAAAACCACTGCACTGTTTGGTGGGAAATCCATTAGAAATCAATTAGAATAATTAGGACCTCAAGCGGCACCTGCACAACATGTTCATTTAAGTATAAATGTATTTAATTTAGAATAAACTAAATTAATAAACACTGCCCTTTCCTAATGGATCATGCATCTGTCCAGATATCTGGTCAGTGATGTCTTCCACACCAAACTGCCCGGTCAGTCCCACCATGGAAGCCATGTCTTCAGCCAAACAAACTTTTGGAATGTCCCTCCATCGAGTCGTCAGACATTGCCTGTTCATGTTTTAAATGTCATGTATTTGGTTACTTCATATCCCTTTTACGGCACCCTACTAACCTCCCTTTTCCAACGGCACTAGTAGTAACACTTCAAAGTTTGCATCAAAGCAGTTCTCCACAACTCACTACAGATACTCTCTTCGCCGTGGCTGACACGGCACTAAACATTACAGTCACGCTCTGCGGCAGCTGTGCGCTGTAGCAAATTGAAAATGCCTTCCAGGGGCGATTTAAACTGAGCTTCTCCAGGGCTGCCTGAATCCTCTTCTGTTGCCCTCCAGCATATTCACAACCATCTCCCGCCAAGAAGTACGCATACCAGTGTGCCGGCATTGGGGGGGGGGGAAATGCAGTAAATAAAATGAGAAATCAACATGAGGATTAAAAGAAACCCCTTAATTATCATCGATTGATGGTAATTAGGTCTATAGGTCCCAGTATGTCATCTTTCCTTGATTGCATAATCAACAACCCCACACAATCATAAACTTAGTATTCATAGACTAGACTACATACATACAATGTTTACTGTAGTCTACACTTAAAGCCTCAGTATTCATCATTAAGATGGCATTTTGTGCCCAAAATGGGTCTTTGATTACTGCATGGTTCACCAGCTGTTGGAACTTGATCAGATAAACAACATTACTATACTAGGCTACCTCGAGGGTACCTAGTATGCTAAATCATTTTTAGACTATTGGCAATTTATCTTGCATGTTCTTTTCATGCAGTATATATCCTACTTACTTCATGTGTGTCACTTCTTATGAGTAAGCTATTGTCGTCTCACAATGGAAACTAGACTGAGTTGACTAACTGCACCACGGTAAACATTTCTTGATTTGCTGAGTTGTAGACTCTTATCGGGGGAGCCTTTTGGAGATGGACCCTTGCCCTTACTGTATCTTTTTGAATTCAAGATGTAGTTCTCTCTCCCAACAGCTGTGGCAGACACACTATCGACAAACTTTGAGTAGATTGTTTCAATTCCAACGGTTCCAATCCCAATTAGTGTTTTGGTTTGACGTCCCTGCTCTACTTCAACCATCTAGCCGGGCATCTTCTACTTTGTTATCCGACTTCCCCATTCTCTCTGACTTATACCCCACCTGCTCTCAAGTTTTTTTCATTTTATGACTCTTTGTCTGAATCTTCTTTTTTCCTCACCTACATTGTATTCCAGCTCATTCCCTTTCTGCCCTCTCAATGCAATGGACTAAGTGTTGTTCAGGACAGTTGGAGGAATCTCAAGTGAGTGGATGTTTTTAAGATGTTGTCAAACTGTTGTGTCGTGAACGCTCTGGTGGACGCCGTACTGTGCCTAACACGGCATGCACTACCGCAGTTATGCACGCGTGCACACACACATACACGCACAGACACACACACATGCACACACGCGCACACACACGGCTAGGAAAAGTGCCCGTCAAGATCCTTAGTGATGTTGGTTCGATGTGTGTGTGTGTGTGTGTGTTTTCTTGATGAGACCCATTTTTCACTAGTCCCACCTATGTTTTGTCTTTTCTCCACATTAACCCTTTGCTTATGCATTTCCTATCTTACGTCTTTCCACCTTTTTTCCACCTCCAAAGCTGCCCCCCCCTCCCTTCCTCTGTTTTTTTGTATTATCCCCACTCTCTTTCATCTCTTCTCTGCCTCCCATTGCTTAATCCAAAATTGTACCATTAGCTCTCAGCACCGACTTGCACGAGATGGAAAAAACACACACCAGACATCACCTGAAAGAAAGCTGGCAAAAGCAACATTTAGTGGGTGGTAACAGTCCCCTGATTCAGCATACTGTATTTCAACTTTTGTACGGATATATAAAGTAGTACATAGACTGCCAAAAATGCATGAAAACATAGCTATCCCGTTGTTGTGGTAACCAAACATCTTGGTTAGGTGATCGTGAGGACAGAGGAGGTAAACGTACCCCTGCATATGAGAGTAGCACCCTGGACATCTTAGATTTGCGCTTCACATGAATGTTTTAGCTAATAGTATGACTGGTGAATAACCATTATGGTGGATTCTGCTTGCTAAAGCAACAGCGTGGCTCTGTGTCCTATTTTTACTGTATTTTGGGACACCAATGAAAATCTATGCCACCGAGGGTAAAGGTTTAGTCGACAATTCCACATCAGCAATACTTTGTTGCGTTATATGTCCACAATAAGAAAAACAGATTTCACACGTGCCCTTTCCTCCAAGTATTAACCAAATTATTTTCAGAAAGGAGCCATCAGTCTAAACATCATTTGAACCTCAGAAATTAGTAATCACCAATTACTTTTCTACGTTTGAAGTTGCACACAATAGTCATGTGTGTGCAAAAAGCGAAACAGTGTTTAATCTTGGCGGCAACCTATTATTAATATTATGTGTGTGTGTGATGGGTGCTTATGACAGCTGAGTAATCTCTCTACCTGATTGACAGATAAACCGACCACCAAAACCCCAAGGCCCCTGTGTGTGTGTGTGTGTGTGGGTGTTTGTGTTTGTAAAATGTCACTAGATGTAAAACTTTTTTTTCCTTATACTTTGCCATGTGTGCCATAAACGCACACAAGCACGCACACACCTCCCTGAGGAGAATGAACCTTTTAGACAGCAACACTGCTGGGAATGTTCCTGTTGTCTCTCTCTTTCGCTTTCTCTCTCTCTCTGTATGTCTGTCTGTATGTCGGTCTACTCTCTCTCTCTCCTCAATAAACATGCCATTAAATGACATGTTTGGTGTTGATGGGTGGTTGATAGTTTTGGTGTTGGTTTTGGTCATTTCTAAGGTCTGTCATTATTGCATCTCTATCAACTGTTTCTCAAAGTCTGTCAATGATACGACAACATTTCAGTGACTGGACTCTGAACATTAGTTTTACTCTTTCTTTGTGTTCCTCATCACAGTGTATTAAGTCATCATCATTAAGACTGCATGCTGGAAAACACACAGAAATGTGCTCTGCGGGGACATTTAACACCATCTTACATAATCCCCTTCATCAAACGGGGGCCAGAAGTTTTGAGATCCCCACCCCCCC